>BSBM01001001.1:26362500-26580000 GCA_027924585.1 Larix kaempferi
GTGACATACTGCAGAATACTTTGAACAAAGGAGACCAAAATGGGGAAGCTACCATATGAGTAGACGTGATCTGTTGTGGCGCCGAGAAGCACCATTGGGTCCTTCTTTGTAGTTTTAATGAGATCCAAGAAGGGATAAAAGTGTGCTCTGAAAATGGTATTGTCTTGTGGATTTTGTGAGCCCAGGATTGTTCGTGCTCATGGGTGCTTTCATTTTTAAGGAGTCTGAAAATGATAAGAAGACTCTGCAGTGGTTGTGAGTACCGTCTTGTGGGTTTTTACGAGCCTAGGATGGTGATTACTCTTGGTCGCTTTCATGTTTAGAGAGTCTGAAAGCGGTAAGTGGACTCCATTGGTTTTCTTTTTCGTAAGTTAGTCTCCAAGGCCCGAAAAAGCATAAAATGATACAAATGGAGAACTCTTCTAGCCGATGTGACTAGAGTATTCCTTTTTCATAATTAGTCTACAAGGTCTGGAAAAGGGGTAAACTTATACCAAGTAGACTCCCTTTCAGATACGTTTAGCGAGCATGAAAGGAAGCAAGGTTGCTCGGCGATCTTTTCATTGTTTTAGGAGTCAGAAAATAGCTTAACAGAAACTCCCTAAGTGTCTTTTTTCATAAAAGGGATTGCTCAGCCCAAAAAAGGGGTAAAACTTTACCAAAATAAAAGGGATTGATGAGAGTGAGAAAAGGCCTCAAGCATTGTCATGAGTGCAGAATACGGAATCCAGTGACATAAAGATTGTCAAAAAGGGGCAATGACCAATGTGGCACATAAACCGAGGCAATGAGTGGCATTTTGAAAAAATGCCCAAAAATTATGGGGTGAGAGCGAGAAATGATCTCAAGCATCATCACGAGCGTGGAAAACTGAATCCGACGATATCAAACTTGTCAAAAATGGATGATGACAGATGTGGCATGCAAACCGAGGCAATGAGGGGGCATGGGAAAAAATGCTCGAAAAATATGGGCGTGAGAGCGAGAAATGATCTCAAGCATCATCACGAGCGTGGAAAACTGAATCCAACGATATCAAACTTGTCAAAAATGGACGACGACCGATGTGGCATGCAAACCGAGGCGACGAGGGGGCATGAAAAAAATGCCCAAAAAATCTGGGTGTGAGAGCGAAAAATGATCTCAAGCATCATCACGAGCGTGGAAAACTGAATCCGACGATATAAGACTCGTAAAAAATGGAGAACGATCGAAGTCGCACACAAACCGAGGCAATGAGGGCATGAAAAAATGGTCAAAAAATGGACCTAGTGAAAACAAGAAAAGGAAAGGACTATCATGAAGTTCCCGCTGTGTTGATTCCAACGATTTGAGGAATGGACGTCGTATGATACTGCAATGGTTGTTTGAAAAATGGTGGAATTTCTATAAATAGGGTGTGGGGCCCATATGATGTGTCATTGTTATGTGTGAGTTTGGCAGAGCAATCAGAGCTCTTTCTTGATTTTCAGGAGATTTGACCATTGGTTTTCGATTCCGCGAGTTTCAAGTAACCCTATTCGCCTTAGCCTTTTTAATTATGTCTTTTTTGGTTAGCGGCGGGCCCCCGAAGGCCGTGAAATTCCATGTTGGCCTTCCAACATAGAATATCGCAGGTTTCGTGTCTTTTTCCATGATGAACATCGCGGATTCGGGGCTGACAGTCACGATGTTCATCGCGGCTGTCGGGCTGAAAGTCGCGATGTTTATCGCGACTATGGGGTTGATAGTCGCGATGTTCATCGCAACTGTGTGGTCAATACTTGCGATGTTCATTGCGAGTTCTTGGATGAAAGCCGCGATGATCATTGCAGCTTTTGATGGAAAAGTCGCAATGGAATTTTCTGAAAAATTTTCTCCGGTTCTAAAAAATTTCTTTGTTTTTTGGTAGGATGTTGAGGAGACCATTGGTGTCATGGTGAGAGCGGGAGATGGAGGAGGATTTGATGATTCTGATTCAAACCGATCAGGGGGTTCGACAGGCTTTGGCTGTGAGTGGGCTCCTGAAGTTCGCTTAGATTCCACCGATGCGTTCAGTAGGACCACTACCGAACAATTTGGTGAGTCTTTGGGTCCCTGCAGAGGGTGCGTTTATTGTTGGGGGTGAGAGGTTAGAGATCACCCTTACTGATGTATACTTTCTTACCGGGTTGCCTCGCTTAGGGGAGGTAGGGGATCTTCTGCCGAGGATCCCGGCAAGTGTGGATATTGAGGATCTCCTGGAGACCTTCTGTGTTGCTGGGGCGATTGTGTAGAACAACGCTTTGAGCTTGAGATCTTTGCGGGATTGGGACATGCGGGCTGTTGGGGCTTGTGTTCTGTGGGTGTTGGGTGCCGCGGCGCCACATCGTTTGTCGGGGGGGAAAACGATGATGGTGGATTCTGTGCTGAGGGCAACCTACTACGCGTGGGGTTAGATGTTTTTGGCTGGTGTCTGAAGAGATCTGGACAAGGTCAGTCGGGAGGGGGGAGAGTTTTGCTATGCCTCCTTCCTATGTTATTTCTTCTTTGAGCAAGTACCGACTTTGCGGCCACGGGTGCTGGTTCGAGAAGGGTTGGTGAGCGAGCCATGCATGGTGCGGTGGGGGCAGATGATGCCTCGCGGTGGTGGTGGTATCCGCAGGTTCTTTTCACAGGATATGTATGAGAAGTGGGAGCAGATCCCTCTGTTGATTGATGACTATCCATATGCCGGTATGGATTATCGAGGAGATCCGGAGATTCCTCGAGCCCAGGGACAGGCCTGGGGTTTAGATGGTATGTTTTTGTGTTTTGTTCTCTACTATATCATGTGTATTAGTTGTGTTTGTTATGATTATAGTTAGATATTTATATGATGGTTCATTTGCAAGATTGTGCAGATGTTGGTCCTATACCACCGGCTGACCATGTGGTTCGTATGGGACAGGTGATGGTGGTCATTCCACCTCCTGTAGCGGTACTACCTCCTCATGCTCGAGGAGTTGGGGCTTGCGGTCGAGGAGATGGGTCTCAAGATGATGCCGTGGAGGGTGTCTGAGAGACACTAGACATGATCCTGCATTAGAGAGATTTTGAGGTCAAAAAAGGGCCTCCTAAGAGATGTACTACAAAAATATGAGATATATTAAAATATTATGAATTGGGGGTTTTATGGGGTAGGTATATATGACAAGTTACCTCCCACACTATTTTCTATGCACAATATAAATAACCATGGTTGAGTTACTTTTCAAAATTCACTAGAAATAAAATTAATAAAATAAGTCTACATTGATGTGACTAAGATTCATTGTAAATTCCCAAAAATGTATTGTCCTTTAACATTTATTTGTCTTGAACTTGCAAATGAAATTAAATAATAAAAAACATTTTTAAGAGTTTTTTTTTAAATTTTATGTTGACTTTTTATATTTAGTACTTTTCTCATGAATTTAATAATGTAATTTAATTGAGAATTTATTTACATGTAAAATGTCAATAATATTATTATAATCCACATTGCATTATTATTATTATTATTATTTATTAAATCTATTATTATTCTTTATTAGTTTGACATTATGTTATTAAATAGAATGGAGTGAATATATAATTTAAAATTAAAAACATAAAAATGATAATATATTATTTTATAAAAAAATGTGAAAGGACTTTCTTTATGAATTAAGAGTACTTCACTTGAAAATGACAATAATATTATTTTATGTGAAAGTGTGAAAAGACATTCATTATGAGTACTTTACTTGAAAATGACAATAATATTATTTTATGAAAAGACTATCATTATGAGTACTTTACTTTATGACTTAAAAGTACTTACACCACTACCTTGGTTAACTATGTGTTTTCATCCACCATAGAAAATTTAACAAATAAGCATTCTTAACTCATGCAATGCCACCTCACCAAGGGGGATGATGTCATCTACTATAATGTGATTGGTTGTATTTTATAGTACATTTTCTTTGTTTTGAGGCCCTTTTTTGACCTCAAAATTTCTCTAATGGCAGGATTTCCAGAGGATGGGTGGAGGGATTTGGATCAGGACATCGTCGAGCGTTGTTTTGATGCGCCTCATGAGTGGCACTCAATCTTGCTCAGAGCAGCATTGTTGGTGGCTGAGTGGAGGGATGGGGCTCGGCATGATCCGGCAGGGCCAGTGGATGGGAGGATTCGGGTGTGAGATGATCCAGTGGGGCCGACGGAGAGGAGAGTTTGGGATCGGCATGATCTGGCGGGACCAGCGGAGGTGGCACCAGAGGAGCCTGGAGACCATGATGATTAGATGATCTTGTATCTGCCCCCAAATGTTGATGAGCATATGGGGAAGTACCTTTTTGTATGGTTGATGTATTTTTGTATATTGGGTGCTGAGGGCACCTATGACATGTTTGACTATATTATGATGTATATATATATATATGATTTGGTATATAGTCGTGTATGCACATGGATGCATTTATTGTCTTTTTGCTTGCCTGTGGAGGCATGTTTGATTTTCTGTATGCCCGTGGAGGCACATGTTATGTACGTGGATGCAATATTTTGATTTTTGTATATGCCCGTGGAGGCACATGTTATGCACATGGATGCAACATTTTGATTTTTGTATATGCCCGTGGAGGCACATGTTATGCACGTGGATGCATTTTTGTAGTTTTTATATATGCCCGTGTAGGCACATGTTATGCATGTGGATGCATTTATGTTTAAGCCCGTGGAGGTACATTTGTGTTTACTATATGGTTTGGTTGGTGTGCCAGTCAAGAATGTTGTTAGGTCTGCTACACTATTGAGATTCCTTGGGACATGTGTGAATGAAATGGATTCAAACTGTCGAACCATTTGTTTAGTGCGCAAGAATTTTCTGAAAAGACAGGGATCACGTACCTGGTAATCATTGTTGAGCTGGGAAACAAGGAGTTGTGAGTTCAAGAAAACGTTAAGGTGACTTATGCTCATTTGGAGAGCTGCGGCCAAGAGACCGGTCACGACATTGTATTCAGCTTGGTTGTTGGTGGCGGCACCTACGCACACTCTGTCGATGTGGATCAACTCATGTGAAGGGGAATATATTACCCAAGCTGCGGAGGCTAGATTGGGGGACCAACGGCTTGCACCATCAGCGAAACCGACATAGCAGAGTGGAATAGGATCCATCTGTGGTCATGCAAAGAAAACAAATATTTAGGTTTTTTGAATTTTTTGTGAAAAACAAAATAAGACTATACAATAATAGACGGTGGTGTCCATCAGATTTTTTATGGGTAAAATCGCTTGAGGTACAACCCATTGCGTGGGTTGCGTAGGGGGTTGCCTTTTGAATCGGTCAGAATGTATGCCCCCTATCCAAGGCAAGTGTTTATAATGTATGGGCCTTGCCACATGGACACAAACTTTCCTTTTCTAGTTTTGTCATGAGCTTGATCATAGGTGAGGACAAGGTCCCCTTCAGTAAAAGTTCTTGGGTGGACATGTTTGTCGTAACTCAGTTTGGATCGGTTCTTGGCTGCTTCCATGGTTTGGAGAGATGTGCGCCGATCTTCATCTGCTTGCTCCAGGAGTAGTAAGCATTGCTCAATTGGGGAAGTGTTCGATAGGAGTTCAACGACCATATGTAGGGCTGGAATTTGGCATTCGATGGGGAGGACGGATTCGACACCGTGAACTAGATGGAAAGGGGTAAAACTGGTGGCAGTTTTGGTTGACGTGCAGTATGCCCATAGTACCAGGAAGAGCATGTGGTGCTAATTTGATTTGTGTTTGTCCACAGTGCGCTGGAGGATGGTCTTCAAAATTTTATTAATCGCTTCGACTTGGCCATTTCCTTGGGGGTAGTAGGCGGAGGAGAAATGGTGTTCAAATTTCAGTAAGGTTGATAATTCTCTTCAAACAACATCTTCGAAGTGAGAGCCGTGGTCTGAGACGAGTTGCTTTGGCACTCCAAAACGAGCGATAACATGGTTGAGGAAAAAATGTGCTGCGGTGTCGGCTTTGCAATTGTAAGTTGGCATGGATTCCGCCCACTTGGTGAAATAATCTATGGCCACAATGATGTGTTTATGACCATTGGCTGAAGTGGGATTGCAATCTAGGAAGTTGATGGCCCATTTGCAGAATGGTCCGACAGTGACGACTGGATGAAGGGGGGCGGGTGGGGTTCTTTCCTTGGGGGCAAAAAGTTGGTAGTTTTGACAATGTTTGACTGCGGTGATGCAATCAGTAAATAACGAAGGCCAAAAGTAACCTGCGCGGATGATCTTTTGGGCGGTGTCCATGCCGGAGAAGTGGCCTCCGCAGGCACTGCTATGGTAGTCATTAAGGACTTGTTCTGCCTCGTTATGAGATAGGCAGCGTCGTAAGATGGTATCGATGTTGCATCGATAAAGTACATCGACTAATAGGAGATATCGGGGGGCATGGTGTCATATACGACGGTGTCCCTCACGATCGATGTGGGGTCAAAATTTTTGTGTGCGGAGGTAGATTAAGATGTCGCCGTACCATGGGTCATCAGAAGAAATGATGAAAATGTGATCGTCAATGAGATCCATTTGGATAGCGGGTGATGATGAAGAGGCTGGGAGATCTGTGATGAGTTGAGCGAGTGTTAGGGCCTTGGTGCTCTTTGGGGTTTTGAAAGTTAGGTCATATTCTTGTAGGATAATCACCCATTTAGCTACGCGGCCTTGAAGGAGGCAACGTGTCAAGAGGTAAACTATTGGATTGGAATTGGCTACAACCGTGGTGTGGCTCAGGAGAATGTAATGTCACAGCTTTTGTACTGAAAAGACGATGGCGAGGGCCATGTTTTCTTCATGTGGGTAGCGGAGGGGTGGGCCTGACAAGGTCTAGCTCACATAGTAGATGACATGCTCTTGGCGAGCAGTATCTTCTTGCACAAGAACTCTAGATATGGCATGTTCAGATGCTAAAACATAGAGGGTGAAATCTTTTGTGAAATATGGCGGAGAGATCAACGGGGTGTTTGTGAGTGTTTTCTTTAAGTCGGTGAAAGTTGTCTCTGCTTGTTGGTCCCATATGAAACGGGTATGCATATGTAGTAGTCATAGGAAACCGTGGACCGTTGTGGAATAGACAGGGACAAAGCGGCGGAGGAAGTTGGACCTCCCTTGAAGGCTTTGAAGTTGTCTTAATGTACGGGGTGACGGTAATTCTACAATGGCTTGGACTTGCAAGGGGTCTACAGTGATGCCTTTTTCTGAAATAATGAACCCTAGCAGAAGACCTGATGTAACACAAACGACACTCTTGAGAGGGTTCAAGTGGATGTTGTATTTTCAACAACACAAGAAAACTTGTCGAAGGTCGTCTAAATGGTCAAATTGCTTCTTGGATCGAGCAGTGAGGTCGTCCAGATAAACTTTTATGATTCTGTGTAGATCATGGAAGCAATAAGTCAAGGTGCATTGGAAAGTGGCTCCAGCATTCTTGAGACCGAAAGGCATGATGCAATAGGCGAAGGTGCCCCGTGGGGTAGTGAAAGCTGTCTTGTATTGATCTTCTTTATGGATTTTGATTTGGTTATATTCGGAGAAACCGTCCATAAAATAAAGGATCCCATGTCCCGCACATTCATCGATTAGTTGGTCAATGAAAGGTGTGGGGAAGTTGTCTTTGGGACAAGTGAGGTTGAGGTCTCAGAAATCAGTACAAACGTGTATGGTGCCCACTTTTTTGTTTACTAGCACTGGGTTTGAAACCCAGTTGGTGTAGGCAATAGGATATATGAATCCTTCTTTTTAGAGTTTCTCAATCTCATCCTTAACAACTGGGAGCTTGGACGGGTTAATTGGTCATTGTTTCTGTCGGACAGGAGGCACATTGGGCCAAGTGTCGATGTGATCTTCCACAATTTTGGGATCAAGGCCAGGCATCTTGATGTAAGACTAGGCGAAGACATCACGAAACTCTTGGAAGAGTTTCTTATATGCCTGAGTTTCTGCTTGAGTGCATGATGCACCTAGTGAGATGAGCTCAGGTTTTCCAGGTGTGGTGGAAATGTCGATTTGTATAATAGGGAAAATGTTGGACATGTTCCCTTCTTCGAAGGCATCTGGTGCTAGGATGGGGTCTTTGAACCAATCAACCTTAGTTGGTAGGAAATCTTTCGATTCGATTGATAGTTGGTTTTCTGCAGTGGATGTAGACGCCTCGGGGAGGAAGTATGAGCGATGGTGCATATTGTCCCAAGGGTAGTCTTGTGCATTGAGTGTTTCTAGAATTTGCTCATTAGTACGAAAGTAATCAGACCATAAATCAACGGGTTTTGGTTTGTATGTGGGTGAAATCATATAGATGGTATTGATTTCTTCCGTAGAAGATGATTTAAGAGAGTAGATCTCCTCGATGAGGGGAGGAGGTATCTCCAAGTTAGCATTATTCATCTCATATAAGGATGCTCTATAATCTGGGAGATCAGGGTAGTGGTGTGAATAATGGCCATAAATGCTGCATATCACACAAGGGTGGTTAGTGCGGAGCGTTTTGTTGCGAGGTTGAGGAGGTGGCTCAAGTCTTACCACTGGAATTCCGGTGTCATCATCCAACATATTCATGTGTTCTTGGAGTGCAGGTAATTGTGGACATTGATGAGTGGCATGGCCTACGTCGTCACACAATGAGCATTTAGGGGGAATGCGAATAGTTGGGGGGTTTTTAGCCACCTTGGGGGTTGCTGGGGGGGTGCGATTTATGAGTCCAGTGTTATAAGTTGGTGGGCCTCTGCCCCCTTTGTTCCATAACGGAGGTGGGGCATTTCTGGACATTGATGCCGTAGTCACTATTGGGGGTGGTTTGTTTTGCAGATGAGCGACCGGAGGGGGTGGGTGGTTGGTAGTAGGGATAGGTTGTATCGGTTGTAAAATAACAGTCGGAGTCGACAGGGGGCTCGGAGCAGGTAAGTACCATACAGGTATCTCTAATGTTAAACCAGGAAGGTTGAGTGTAGTCATTACCGGTGAACTGACAACTCCGGAAAATGGGAACAAGAACGGGATAGTATGAATTGGCGTTGTGCCAATATGAGTAGGCACTGTGGGTGTTTGTGGTAGTGACGAAGGCTGCTGTGTGGTGTGCAACAGGGTGCACAAATCCAATGTTTTTGTTATCGGTAAAGGTGGTGATATCGATGGAAATGTGGAAGTCATAGGTGACTCGGTGTTGATTCCAGGACCAATTGACAACACAAATGATGTTGGTGCGGTTTGAATGGTTTGTTCAATCATTGGTGGCACATTTTGAGGAGTTGCAGGGGCGTTAGGATCATAATATGTGAGTTGATCAATCTTGATAACGCGTCCTTCATGTGGGAACATCATGAGGTGAAAAACAGATGAAGCCATTGCTTTCATTTTGTACATATAGCTACATCCAAGAAGGAGGTTGTAGTCGAGCTGGGCATTGATCACTTCGATGTCGATAAGAACTAATTTGTCGCCTAGTTCTACGGGTACATTTGCTAATAGGCCTTGTGGTTGAGCTGAGCATCCATCGTAAGCTCGTAATGCCGTGGTGGATGGTTGTAAAGTGGGGCAGCCAAGTTTCTACCACACAAGGGTGGACATAACGTAGGTTGAAACTCCTTCATCAATGCACAACAAGGTTTCGAATGTTTACTGATACTTGGAAAGCCAAATTTGATGGCAATCGAGGTTCGTCTTGGTCTAAGTCGAAAGCCATCATGTGTGTGTCGTCAGGGTCTACTCCTCCGATGGCAGATAGTAGTAGTTTTTGTTGTGCAGGGCATGTTTTCAGTACCTCTAAAGCAGACATAGTAGCGGGGGATTGTGCTAGGTCTTCCACGACGTTATAATTGGATGCTGCGTGAGCATTAGGATTGTTGTTAATCCTTCGCAAAGGGATGCGAGGGATTTTAGGTCCTTCATCCAATGGCATATTTGGTATGCGTAGTGGTTGATCTGGTGGAAGAGAGGTGGATGCGTCAGTGGGAGGATTTTCTGGGGGTGGGCCGTACTGATTCCTGCGAGTTTGGAGGTTAATGTCATTGGATGACATCATTAATAAATGGTGTATGCCTGGATCCGTATGTTGATAATCAGTTGCAGCATAGGTGATTTGCTGCTGGGGTGCAGCAGATCCTTGTGAGGGATCCATAGGGCGATTATTTACTACTCCCTGGTTTGGCAATGGGTTTTGTAATATCATGGGTTGCGGTTGATGAAGTGGAGCTGGCTATCTAGCGTGGCCTTTGTGTTGGGAATCGTCAACCCAAAGTTTACATGCTTTCTCTAAATGGGGGCAGTTGTGAGTGTAGTGTCCATAGACTCCACATATAGAACATGGATGGTTTGTTCTCAGGTTATTGTTTTTTGGCTGCTTGGGATGGCGATCAGGATTCTGGTTGGGAGGAGTAGCATTGTTATTATTTGGAGGATTGGGAGGTGGTGGACCTTGATTATGTTGTTGGTTGTTGCCACGGTTACATCCTCTTCCACGGTTTTGTTGTCCACCCTGGTTGCGTTGGTTGTTTTGGTGTTGGGGTTGATTGTGTTGTGTATACACTTTCCCTTGAGTAGTTGGAGGATTTTGGGGTGCCGCAAGTGTGGTAGTAGGTTGCGGTGGATAATAAGCTGGTGGGGCTGGAGGTGGTCCAGTTTCCTGTTGGGGTTGTTGGTAACCCTGAGCTATTGGAAGTGTTGGGTTAGTTGGTGTAACTTGCTGTGGGTAATACATTGGTTGGGATGGTAAATGAATTGGGTTCTGGGTGGCTGGTTGGTTGTAGTATGTGGGTGGTACATATGTCGATGGCGCTTTCCCATAGCAATGTTGTGGACAAGAGGGTCCATGAGTGTGATGAGTCTGATTCGTTGGAGTGTACAAAGTTGTTGCTCCAAAATTAGATGTAGCCCTAGAGTGATCTGGGGTATTTATGGTGCTCACCATGCTAAAAGGTTTATTTTGTGTCGTGACTTGGCCGATAATACCATCAGAGGCATGTGATGCCCTCGGAGCAACACTGCATGAAGAATCGCCTTGTGGGGTGTTTGGTATGATGGTGTAGAGATAGCCTGACTGGGCATAAATCAGGTCGAATTGCTGAGCTTTAAAGATAGCTTCTTCCTCTGACTGGGGTCGTTCGGAAGCTACGTCTTTGGCTATGAGGGGTAGGAGTGATTTAAGAAATCAGTCCAAAAATATACGGTCATCCAATTTTATCTTACAGAGGCTACGACGCTTGCACCACTCATGGATATGGTCGGTGATGTGGGTAGCTATGTTTTGTCTGCAAGACAACAGTATTTCAACTCCTGCATCATAGCATATAGGTAGCTAAAAAAACTGAACGAAAGTGGAGGCGAGAGACGTAAATGTATGGTGGCTCCCATGTGGTTGTTCGATGTACCACTTGGCTGCAGAGCCAGTGAACGTTCTTTGAAACAGTCTTAGTCTAATGGAGTCATCCACTATGGAGTTAAATGAACATCATAGGTGAAATGACATTATGTGGTTTTGGGGATCCTCCCCATGTTTTCCTTCAAACTTGGGGATGTTCGAGGGGAGCTTTGTAGGCATGGGTGGCCATGTAGGGTTGTACCTGATAGGATCGTTGGTTAGCCTGGCTAGGTCTGGTAAGTTCAGACTAGCCATGTAAGGTAAACTAGCAGATGGGTGTGGCATAGTGACTGGGACATAACTATTAATGGTGGCATTATGTAGTGATCTAGTAGCCCCTAAGGGTATGCTAGGTATTGAAGGTATGTGTCCTCCAACTGTTGTGGTTTGGGATGGGCCAATGCTCCCAAGTGCAACATGGGTTGTAGAGGGGTTAGGAATATTGCCAGGAATTCCTGGGATCTGGGTTGTGGTAATGAGAGGTGGTGTGATTCCTATGTTGGGCATACCCATAATAGCAGGTAGTCCTGTGTTGGGCATACCTAAAGGTGGAGTGGCCCCTATATTATGCATGCCTAAAGGGGTTGTTGTTACCATGGGTGGAACAGTAGTAGAAGGGTTTGTGGATGTATCTCCAATAGTATTGGTGAAAAGTGGGTTATATTGTGATCCAGCCATGAGGTTGGTTGGTGATATTTTAATAGGGTTTTCAGATTTAGCCTCAGAATCAGATGTGAAGTGAGGCGTGTCAGAATCGGATGACTGTGTGTTTGGATGATGATGTGTCGAGTCAAGGGGTAAGGCTCTACGTCGATGACGTATAGAGCAAAGTATACCGAACTGAGGGGGTTCACCCTTAAGACGACGAGATCGTCTTAAATTCTCAATGGTGAGAAATATTTTTAAAAATTTCAGTGTAAGGTGGTGATGGAAAAAACTCGAAACCCTAATGCAACAATGAGTGCAAGAGGGGAGTGAAAAAAATAAAGGCTCTTAGGCCAACAACCGACCTCAAAACACACTTATTATAGCAACTGTGCTATAATAAGTGGAGGGATGCAACAAAATTGGTCAGAATACCAAAAGTCAAACAGTTCCTAGAAAAAAGAGGTGTTACTAGACCAAAGGTGGGTAATGTATCATGCAAACACCTAACTAGAAGTATTGTGAGTCAACAAACAATATTCTCTGCAAGGTGATGAAATCCAAGTCAGACAATATAGAGTGTTGAATCAATGGCTAGATATCTCCCTACCGAGAGGGACACCGGGTAGAAAATCCTAAAGAGTGGCAACTAGGATACCCCGTTCATGACACATTCGATTGGGTGAATTTGCAATTTGGTTCTATTGCCGCTGTACACCCTCTTGGGTGTACGTAGAGAACTTCGAAAGGTATCCTTCGGTTACTGAATGGATTGTGGTATTCCACTCAGACTTCCGGAACCAGTCTGGATACTTCAACCCTCTTAAGGGAGAGGCCTTCCCGATACATTGGTTGATAACCGTGTCAAAATTATAAGGGATTTTGGTACCGTAGAGGACAACCACTATGTCTCCAATGTAATAATTGAGGGGTGTTATTGGAACACCTATCCCCTCAATTCTACCTAACTACAAAATTCTTTTAAGTGCTCCCCAAGTGGGGTTAAAAGTTTGTTGAGTTTAAGGTAAATTTTAAGGCTCAGTTTAAATTATGTGGCAGAGTAGGTGCAAGTCTGGCATTTAAACTAAAATTGATTTGCCTCGTTTGGGTGATTGATTACAAATGAAAGAAAAGACGCTTTGAGTTTTGCAAAAAATAAAGGTGTTTTTGAAATGTAAATGCTTGAAAAAACTATTAAAAAATGATGGATCTTTGAAATAATTTAAAGGGAAGCAAATAACATAAATATTTCAAGAAATAAATGGATCTCTTAGAAGTTGCTTGGGCAAAGTATTGAGCAAATAAACAGTAAAACCTTGATCTAAATAAAATGCAGAAAATATTTCTTTCAATTACTGAAATTTTTTAAAAGGACTTTTAATGGAGAATATATAAATAGTAAAAGATTTAATATGTCTGTAAAAAATGCAGAAAAATTAATGCTATAAAATATGCTAAATGGGCAGAAAATACAGCAAAAACTATTTTCAAAAAATTGGCCGAATTCAAAAAAATTGCGTCGCGGGTTTTGAGAAAACAGCCGCGATGTGCAGCGTGGGTTTTGGCTGCGCAGTCACGATGTGCAACGCGGGTTTCAGCCACGAAGCGGCGATGTGCAACATGAGTTTCGGTCACACAGTCGCGATGTGCAGCGTGGCAAACAGATGCCGAAAAACAAACCCGAAAATGGAAATTTCAGGCTGTTAATGGCAATAGAAAGGGCCAAGATCTAGAACAGCAATGGATCTGTTGTCTAGGATGGAAAATCTATGAATTAAAATGATTATAACTAAGAAAAACTAATATCTAAAGCAAAAAACTAAGATCTAAGAATTCGAAGCCAGCGGAGTCTCCAAAAACTGTTGGCTTGGTTTTGCAACCAAGCTTTGTGCAATGGGCACCTATCAACAATGTGATAGCAGTTTCAATATTGAAAGCAAAAACAATTATAAATTAAATCTAAATCTAAACTAGCATGTGCACATAACAAATAAATTTTTTTAAAAACGATTCAAGAACAAGAAATAAAAGAATAATTATTTTGTATTAACATACCTCAAATGGTGAGGATTTGTGTTGAGCAACTCCCAAGGTGAGTAGCTCCAAGCTCCAAAGGTCTTTTCTCCAAGATGCTAAAAATGGCCAAAAGTCTCATGAGAGATTTTGACAGTGTGAGGATAGGATGATGGATGGATGGAAAGTGAGGAGCCCCTACCACCTTTTTATAGTTTTTGGTGGTGGAGAATACCATTATGGTTTTGAGGAAACCAATGGTATTGACCAACATGGTTTATGTACCTTTTCCCTCCTTTTTCCTTTTCTGAATATTTTGAATATTTTTATTCCCTTTTTAATATTTTTGGGAATTCTGGACCATTTTTTAGGGTTTTTTATGCTTTTTGAGGAAAAATATTCATTTTGAGGGGAAAAAGGGGTGTATTATGGTCTTTTGGTGACCTTTTGATGGCTTTAGAGGCTCTAATGGTGGAAAATTGGACAAATGGGTCATGTGAATAAGGAAATGAGCTAGTGAACACTTTTTGGGTGTTAACAAAGAGGATGATGATGATGATGATGATGATGACGATGATGATGATGACGACGATGATGATGATGATGGTGATGATAAAGAAGCGGATGGTGATGATGAAGATGACGATGAAAATGACGATGAGGATGATGAAGATGATGGTGATGATGATGATGATGATGATGATGATGGTGATGATAAAGAAGAGGATGATGATGATGATGATGATCAATACCCAATCATGATGAAGATGGTGATGAGGATGATGAAGGTGATGATAAAGAAGAGGATGGTGATGATGATGATGATAAAGAAGAGGATGGAGACTTGCTCTATTGATCAAATCATTTATAATTGCTCTATTTTGACCATTGTTTCTTAACTATAGCTTGTGCAACTGTTCGATGGTTGGGCATTGAGGCCACTTGAGTCCACGAGAAGGTCAGTGAAGAAGAAGGCTTCCCAGAGGGGTTGCTACATTTGTATTTACACTCAGACATCCTTCGATCGTTAAGTGTCCATAAGCGCACTTTGAGCCTTACTTTGGTGCCCCTAGTTTTATTGGTATAGCCGACCATTTTGAAACTTTGCCATCTTTTCTGGAATGCTTTTGCCCATAAATTTGTTTGAAATATTTGTATGATATTTACCTAGATTGAAATAGCGCTACTTACCACTATAGAAACTATATTATCTAAAGTTTGATCTTAGTTGTAGCGAATTGACTGTTTGAATTAGTTGTTGTCTATGGCTATGATATTTAGATAATACATGTCCATTGAAATGAGTCATCAATCCATTTCGAAGACTATTCCTATTAATTTGTTTGCTTTATCATTTTGTTTGTGTAAAATATCTAGTAAACATAAAAATAGGGGAGGGAGGAGAAAACGCAGAACGCGGGAGGATAAAAACATTTTGCTAATATTTTTGCATAGAAATAACGCTAGCACGTTATGTATCCACATAACGCTAGCGCGTTGCTTATAACATTGAGCTCCAAAGCACTAAAATTTTAATTTAAATACAATGCATACGCGTTATTTGAATTTAAACATAACGCGCGCACGTTCTTGAGCGCCTACTTACCCACTCCTCCTGTCCCCGCGTGTCAGCCACTGTCCTATGTGGCTGGTTCGAACTTACCAAACCTGTGACAGGGACTTTTTAGACCATAGCTAATTTGACATTTTTAGCATTTTTCTGTGTATGCCTGTTTTTCACCGCTCTCTACAGCATGACATACCCGACCATTATGGATCAAATTTTAGGCATAGATATAATTTTTTATGCAGATTCCAAATATGTAATTTAAAAAAAAAATTATTGAGATTTTCTATTTATTTCCTAATTTTCTTGTGTCATCACTCCGTTGGTCAAAAAACATACTGTTAGTGTTTATTCCGTAACTTTTTCATTTCACAACCATTTTAAAGAAAAATTGTATGTTGTACTAGAGGACATCGACCTATACATCTTGTAAAGAATCCAAGTCAAAATAACTACATTAAGACCTTCAAAGGCTACACCCACATTTGACATACCGTTCTCGAGGCTTGACCACTTACATAATTAAAAAAAATTAAAAATTAAACATTTAATTTTGTAAAAATAGCGCTGCACTAGTGCTACGGGTTCTACACATGTGTACCAGATTTTGTAGCCTGAAACCGTCATTTAGGCAGTGAAAGGCTGCACCCACAAAAACATATACCTTATCATTTGCCAAAAAAGTAAAAAGTGACTGTTAGAAAAAATGAAATTTGACATAGTTATGTAAATTTTCAATACTTAAAATTTATATATTTGGAAACGTGACTCAATTTACTACGTTTCATTTTTTTACTTGGTGCAAAATTTCTTGTGTAAGCATCTAAAAAAACCAAGTAAGTTGAGGGATGCCTGATTTTTCAGTTTTCTATTGCATCTAACGTGCCAAAGTGACCCTCATTAGCTTCCACATGCCCGTTAACATTACTTTCACTTTAATTCCTCTTATTCGAGGTCTTCTTTTTCCCTTTTGTTGGTGTAGTTTGACCCCTCATATAGACATTTGCTTGGACAACTAGATGTATTCCTACTTAAATCACTTGTGGTACACCTACTTGACTCATTTGGTGCATCATTTGGACATTAACCTGTACTGTAGGTGGAATGAAAGGTAATGGAGTTGGTTGATTTGAAAAGTGTCTTAGAATCTGTATAGATAACTGTCCTGATACTTGGATGGAATGCTGACTATATGACTGTCTTGAAGACTTCCCTGAAGACTAGACTGCACTGACGACTGTCCTACCAGTTTCCCTACTAGCATTTTAGGTGGAAAAACTAATTTATGGTACTGTACTACTAGCTTCCACTCTTTCTTGGAATAATTCAAAGTAATCCCATTTCTTTATAAACCAGTTGGTGATTTTGTCCCACAAAGTTTGTGTGGTTCTCCTCAAAAGTTGCTCTCCTTGAACATCCAACTATAACTTTGTCACTTGGATTTTCAACTTTCTGATCTGAGCTTCTAAATCAACCATGTCATCTTACTGCTTTCTTACTTGCCCTTCCATCTCCAATATTATTCCATCCTTTTGATTTAGTTCAACTTCTAACTCTTGGATCCTTTTTTCTTTATCACTTTCTTCTATGATTGGATGTGGAATGGATTGTTGAGTTGCATTATCTTCTTCTGTTAATTTTTTCAGAATTTACTTCTATCTAATCTAGGATATTAATTGAGAGAACAACATGTACAACATATCTACAGCATATCAATCATGAACACAATAATACAAGCACACAAGAGACACAAAGTTTATTTGGGGAAAACCATAAAGGTGAAAAACCCCAATAACTTCCTTAGAGATAGATAGAGCAATGATACAACCCAAGCATAAGAGATAGACATCTCCTAGTAGTAGCTTCTCCTCCTCCACAAGTGTGTCACTCTCTCGAGAGTGTGAGAGAGAATAGAATGATGAAATAGAGTGCCTTCCGTACTCTCTTTATACTTGACTTGACTTGCCTAATAACCTTTACTAGGTCGGCCTTAACTTAACCACATAACATAATGCTGACTGGGACGACACCTAATAGGGTGGTCTAATAACCCTTTGACCCACATGGCCAAATCCCAATAGGGTGGTCTAATAACCCTTTGACCCACATGACTTATACAGGGCCGACCCCAACAAGGTGGTCTAATAACCCATCAAGTATAAGTTATGACACTTACAATATAAATGACGACACTTCCATATAGAGGAATAATAACATCTCTATAGGAATACAACTACTTTCGTATAGAGTAATAATACCATCTCTATAGGAGTACAATATACATATATGAAATACATTCTGAAGTTACATATACATCAACACTCCCTCTTAAATAGGAAGGTATTTCTCGACACTAGTCTTCTAGCACAAATCTTCTTCTTTGGATCATCGTCACTGGATAATTGTCATTGAGTCATCATCATTGTCATTGCTGTTGCTATATCAATCAATCTCTGAATCTACTCGTCATAGGAAGTTCTACAGAGCCAGTCCTTTTTCATACTGGATATAGGCCCACCACCTGCAGGTCTTCATCATCTGTGTGAATGGTCTGATAGAGGTGGTCTCTCGGGACTAATTTTATGTGTTGATGCAATACCTGATAAGAGCATCCCAGGAACATTTATGTGCCTAAGCACGACTGGCAAGATCTTCCAAGACTGATTACATGCATCCCCTTCACAATACCTTTAAAGAGCATCCCAGGAACATTTATGTGCCACAGCACGACCAACAAGATCTCTGAAGAGCATCCCAGGACTTATTACAAGCACACAGCTCAACCTCTCCGATCTCCAGGACTGATTACATGTGAATAGACAATACCTTTAAAGAGCATCCCAGGAACATTTATGTGTCGTAGCATGACCGGAAAGATCTCTAAAGAGCATCCCAGGACTTATTACGAGCACACAGCTCAACCTATCAGATCTCCAGGACTGATTACATGTCTCTGTAGTAATACCTCATCCCAGGACTAATTACGAGCACACAGCTCAACCTATCGGATCTCTGAGGACTGATTACATACTACATAGCAATACCTCATCCCAATACTAATTATGAGCACACAGCTCAACCTATCGGATTTTCGAGGACTGATTACATGCTATTTGCACAACCTGCCACATATCATCTCTGACCTCCAAGTATCAACCTGATACTCATGATCTAACTGATCATCATCGCACGAAGCATCATCCTGATGCTCATGATCATACTGATCATCATCACTGTACCGTCCTGATACATATCATTTGGAGCAACATCCTGAAGCTTGTCATCATGATCATCTTGATCATATAATGCATCCACCTGATGCATACCAAGTATCTATTTGATACATTTCACCATACATGATCCACCTGATCATACAATGTATCCATCTGATACATACATAGACACATGATCCACACAATGTATCCACCTGATATATATCAACATACATGATCTACCTAATCATACATAGTATCCACCTGATACATATACAGATACATGGTCCAAGCATCCAACATGATGCATATATAGAGCAATAACTGGAACATCATCCTGATGCTCATCATCCAACACTTACATCCACAGCCATGTGAAGGATCCTCCTTCCAACATGCTTGGAATGGCTTCATAAAATGTGTCCATCACTTCTTCCTCGAAGTGTCGTCGATCTGAATAACACTAAGCCTCTCTCTGAAGTACTCGAACTTCACTCTGGCTAGTGGCTTTGTCAGCACATATGTAATCTATTCATCCGTCGCAACATACAAGAGCTTCACTGCTCCTCTCTGCACCATATCCCTGATATAGTGATATTTGATCTCAATGTGTTTCGACCTGTCATGGAACACCGGGTTCTCAGATAGCTTCACACAACTCTGGTTATCATAGAAGATACCAGTAGCATCCAACAGGAGATCAAATAACTCATATAGTAGCTTTTGAAGCCATACTACCTCATAACTAGCCGAGTAGGCTGCAACATACTCTGCCTCAGTTGTACTCAGTTCTATGCAGGACTTCTTCCTGCTAAACCAGGAGATCACACATGATCCCATACTGAAGCAGCACCCAGAAGTGCTCTTCCTATCTGTAGCACTGCCTTCCCAATCTGAATCAACATAACCCTCTAGGTTAAACTTTTGATTCACATCATACTTGAGCCCATAATCAACTATACCCTTCCGGTACCTCATAATATGCTTTACAGCAACCAGGTGAACACTCCTTAGATCCATCAAGAACTGGCTCAATGTGTTCACCGCAAAGCAAATATCTGGTCTCATGTTCGTCAGGTGCATCAAGGACCCAATGATCTGATGATACATAGTGATATCAATCAGCTCAGATGAAGCATCACATAGAAGCTTCAGGTTTGATGCCATAGGTGTGGCCATGGCCTTGCAGTTGATCATCCCGAACCTCTTCAGGATCTCTACTGCATACTTCCCTTGTCCAAGGAAGATTCCATATTCACTCTGCCACACCTCCATACCTAGAAAATAGTGCATTGTCCACAATTTCTTCATCTCAAACTCTGCAACAAGCTTCCGCTGCGTGTTGGTAATCAATCTATCTTCACCTGTAATAAACAGGTCATCCCATACAAAAGTAGTATCACTGGATTGCCTTCCTCAACCTTGTAGTAAAGGTTGGAATCCGCTTTACTCTTGGTAAAGCCCAACCTGGATAGAAAGCTGTCTATCCTACCATACCAAGTTTTGCACATATATGACTCCCTGTTGTGTGTCTTAGAACCAAGTGGTTGCTCCACATACACTTCTTCTTCAACTACACTATTCAAGAAAGCTGTCTTGAAATCCATATGGTGTATCTTCCATTTCATCACTGCAGCCAAAGCAAGTACGGATCTAATGGAAGTGTATCTGGCTACAGGAGCAAAAGTCTCTATGCTACCACCTGCAGCATGCTTGATCTTGTAGATCCTCTTGGAAGTCACTACAGACTCCCCTTTAGGTCTTGGGACTACATCCCAAACATCTTCATTCTTCATGATCGACTGGCACTCCTTGATCATGGCATTCTTCCCAGATCCTGGGAACTTCAATATATTCAATAGATATATTTGTTGCTGGAACAAATGTTGTAGTCCTTCTTTTGTAGGTGATGGTATCTGATATTTCCTACAAAACAAGTTAAATTACATGATTAGAAACATCTCATAGTTTTCATAAGAAATTCTTACTCATAAAGAAATATGTCATACAGTCATGCAATTAATTTATCCCATGCTTCAATACAACATTTATCCATATCCCGTGACTTTCTAGATGCCTTCCAATCTCTACCAGAACATTGTGAAGAGTGTGCACAACTTCCAACATGTCAGCAAAGAGGTTTCATTCTAGATAAGTAGCAATGGAATGTTGTACAGTGCCATAGGCCATTTACCCATGTATATTAGTAGTATATTGTTCATCAATGCAACTATTCTAATATGCATAATACACAACCTAATTCTAGGAACATGAGTATATACATTGTTGAACAGTATTATTTAAACCATAAAATATGCAAGGAATGATAATTCAAATACTTATATTTGTTTGTTTGTTGGGTTGACTCCCTCTCAGTCTTTGCTTCTTTTCTACAACTCCATTCTGATGTGGATTGTGAGAAGTTGTCAACTCTCTCTGAATATCTGCATCCTTGCAGAAACTATTGAAATGTGCTCCTTCTTGATCTTTGCTTCCATGCAAGAACAACTGGAGTGTACTCCCTCTTGATCTTTGCTTTCTTGCAGGAACAACTGGAGTGTGCTCCCTCTTGATCTTTGCTTCCTTGTAGGGACAACTGGAGTGTGCTCCCTCTTGATCTTTGCTTCCCAGATTACCTATCCTTGAACTTATATCCATCACTATGCATGCTTATTAGTATCATCATTTTGTTATCCTCGAGGTCTCATACATAATCACACATTCATTAGTATAATATTAACACAATAATCTTAAACATGTATAGTCATGATCATTTCAAACACAGATAATAAACATTAGTATTCAAGGTTTCAGGGAAGTATTCTTTTACTCATGCATATTCTTATTTGATCATAGGACTCTTCTGGTTAGTTAAATCATCAATCAAGATAAGAGACATAAAATGCATAAACCCTTGATTACTTACATTTATAAATTTATGAATAAACATAACCAATCATACCAAGTATACTTATATAAGGGATCCTAACACAAGGTAGGATTCTAACTTGATATAGGAAAAACATACCTAGATTGGTATGTTAGCTAGTTATGTCTAACATAACCACATGATGTCTTCTTGTTCTCTTCAATGACTTGTGATAGTAACCTGCATATCTCATAGGTTAACCATTATAGAACCAAGTTATACATACCTCGCAAATAGATCTTCTAAGTGATTCATGACAATGGATGAATCTTTGTCCTTATGTCATCATGATCATATGTTCTTGAACTAGAACATGATTTGTCTTTCCTCGTGTACCTTTCATGTTAGTAGACAACATAAACCTCATACAACACCATAATGCATTAGTATAATCATAAGTGTCAACACCCTAATCAATGAATATCATGCATTCATAATTTTATTAAGGTGATACGACAAGTCTAAATTTAATCAAGATTGTACTAACCGTAATAACATGAAGACAAACATACCATAAAATTAATCATGAACAAATCTCAAAACATACCTGGATGAGTCATACCTGTCGGGATTGCTTGTAATCTTCTTATGTAAGGCCTTAGCCTCATTTTCCTCTGAAACATGAACTTCTTCACTTATGCAGGTGACTAATCCATTCTCTTCTAGGATTAACCCAATCCACTTGACTTGCAAGAACTGGATCTGGAGCTGGATTAGGGTTTGTCAGAGAAACCATAAAAATTCAAAATTTGATTTTCAAACTTCTGAAAGGATAGAAATATGCGCCTTGATGAGCTGATCAAGCTGGTATACTCATAATTTGAAAACTGCAAAGTTTCACCCCTCAATTTTTCCTTTGAAACTTTCGGATTCACTGGACATGACCCCGAACTAGGGTTTGATAAAGCCCACCCTTCTGCCCAATCAAAAGGTTTGATCCAAAGCTCTAAGATTTTATTTTTCTAAGGAGCTTCCAGCCATGGTCACAGATTTCAAAAATTTCCATTTTTGCAGAAGCCCTAATTTTCCACTTTTCCGATCAAAGTATCGAACTAGGGTCTGATCAAGCCCGGCCTTCTGGCCAACCAAAAATTCTGATATTGGTCTCTAAATTTCGATTTAGATGAATAGCATTCATCCGTAGTCTCCGATTAAAAAAATTCCAACTTTCTCCGAAATCCTAAATTTCGGAAGCCATGAATGAAGGTGCTTAAAAATCATTATGTTTTGACAGAAATATGTACCTTATTGTTTCTAGTGTAACTACGAACATTTCGATCCACAGGGTCTAAATAATTTTCCTGAGATAGCCCAACCTGTCATCTTTCCAACCCCATAGGTATGACCTCAAATGGATTCTCTGAGAGAGAGTTATGTCAAGTGTCGCAACATGACCTATTTATGAGATAAAATAGGAGAGTGAACTTGAATGGCATGCCACGTGTCACTGGTTTAGTTTCGACCTCTGAAAACGTTATCTAAGAAATTACAATCTGTGCAATACCTATCACTTTTTACAAAATTTCACTTGGAGCTTCCTATCCCAAGTTATGACCTTTTTTCCAAGGTCACCTTTTTATGACTGAGATCTGGAAGAGGCAGAAACCCTATATTGTACAAATTATAAATCATAGAGTACACCGAATTAGAGGTTTTCCTTTGGACACAAGGTACACGGGGATCTTAGCTTCTCCCTATACAATTTTTAGACCCTGAAATCTCACCAAAATTTATTTATAGTGAAAGTTCTATGATGACAGGTTTTTGCTATATCAAGCCCTAGCTTCGCAATTGCAACAAGTGTCATACATGCCATACCATGCCTTCTTTCAGGCTAGCTCTGATACCATGTTAAGTTTTTCAGAATTTACTTCAATCTAATCTAGGATCTTAACTGAGAGAAAAACATGTACAACATATCTACAACATATCAATCATGAACACAATAATACAAGCACATAAGAGACACAAAGTTTACTTGGGGAAAACCATAAAGGTGAAAAAATCCAATAACTTCCTCAGAGATGGATAGAGCAATGATACAACCCAAGAATAAGAGATAGACATCTCCTAGCAGCAGCTTCTCCTCCTCCACAAGTGCTCCACTCTCTTGAGAGTGTGAGAGAGAATATAATGATGAAATACAGTGCCTCCCACACTCTATTTATACTTGACTTGACTTGACTTGCCTATAACCTTTACTAGGTTGGCCTTAACTTAACCACATAACATATTGCTAACTGGACCGACACCCAATAGGGTGGTCTAATAACTCGTTGACCCACATGGCCGACCCCCAATAGGGTGGTCTAATAACCCTTCGACCCACATGACTTATACAGGGCCGACCCCAACAAGGTGGTCTAATAACCCATCAAGTATAAGTTACGACACTTACAATATAAATGACAACACTTCCATATAGAGGAATAATAACATCTCTATAGGAATACAACCACTTCCGTATAGAAGAATAATACCATCTCTATAGGAGTACAATATACATATATGAAATACATTCCGAAGTTACATATACATCAACATCTTCCATTGCATCAATGTCAATTGTATCAAGAGCAACAAATGGTTTTTCAGTCTATTTTTTAGTTGGTGTTGTTTCTGTCTCTGGTGGAATATCTACTAGTAATGTAGTTGTTTTTGTTTGAGAAGTCTTTCCAACTGATAGATTTGTATTATGCAACTTTAATGAGGAAATATGCATTTGAAGATAATCTATTTTATTTAATCTTTCTTCTACTAACTTATGATATTCTATCATGCTAGCATACACCTACGCTTTTTCAGCTTGCACTTGCTTCAACTCTGAAGTTTGTACTAGTTAGTGGTGGGCATTTTCAGCTTTTTCCTTAAATTTGTTATTTCATTATCTTTCTTCTCAATTAGTGATTTGACTTGAGCTCCATCAGAAGAGTTAGCTCCTAGAGCTATCCCTTTTTCCTCTAGCTCATTGATGATCACCTATTTTTCTCTAGTGGTGCATTTCTTGACCTTCCACGACTCCTCAAACTTTTCCAAAGCCATTTTTGACCTTCTATCTTCTTTCACTGATTTCAAAATTTCAATGCAAATCATATCACTAGCTTGTTTGTAGAAATCAATCCAAATTCCTTGAAATCAATTGTATTCTCTTCAGCTTTCAACTCACTCAAATTTTAGGGTTTAGGCACCTTGCGTTCAACTAATGAAAATATGAAGGTATCTTGTTGGTGATCATCCAATGTTATCCACCTCTTTTTAGTTGGAGAGAATTGTTTTCCAATATCATTAAATAGCCTCATGCCCCTTTCTCGAATATTTATGTACCTTTTCTGTAAATCTATTTTGACAGGTACTGGTCCTCCTTAAGGTAAATCTTGGAAACCTTGTGGGATGGTGAACTCCAAAGAAGGATAACTTGTATATGTTATAGGAGGCCCTCTTGAAGGTAGTGGCTTTACCATTAACTCTGCTAGCTCCCTTCGGAGCTTATCTGACTCCTCTCCTTCCACTATTTCTTGAATTTCCTCTTGGGATTCTTTCTTGGCCTTCTTAGGCTATGGGCCTTGGTCAGGAACGTTAATATCCATTTCATCTTGGAGTTCTTATACTCCTATTTTATGACTTTCTATCTACTTTGTAACAGTCTTCTCTTGTATGGTCTTTAGCACCTCTTGAACCTCCTCCCAAGTCTCCTTATTTGCAATTTTCTCCAAGATGGGCCTTGGATCACATATATATGCATAATTTTTGTTTTTCAACCTCTCATTTGAGATGAATTTGCGGGGATCATATGCTTCTTTTTCTACTTTCCTAAGATTTCATTGGTTTAGATATCCCTCCACATATTGCAAGGAATTCATGCCTCTCACTTGGAGAGGTCATATTTCATTAGGCAATAGGAAAGTCTTACGTTGCTTGAAGTTCCTAAAATGCATTTGGTCTAGTATAAAATTTTGCCTCACATATTATATGGCAAAAATTATCTGAGTTTGGAAAATGGGTAGCTTGTATAGTTCCTCCTCAAACCCATATACTCTGGTCACTATTTGGTCCTTAGACAAGAACTAGTCTCCAGCTTTCACATTTGGTGTGAACTGTAGGTGTCTCTTATTCTATGGAATCATCCTAGGGGGTGAGATGAAAAAAAATCAAAATGTATGCAACACTCATCTCCTTGTCTATGAACTCAACAAAGTTTTGATTGTATGATTTCCTTAATACTAATTCAATCCATTCAAAAACTGGATTTTGTATACCATGTTCAGCTGTTATCATGAGGTTCAAGTGTTTGAAGATTTCATAGTTTTTATATTGAAAAATATAGAACAAAAAGGATGGATATCTAAACGACTCAGTTGTTGGTACTTCTTCTAGCTACTCATGGATAGAATCTACTAAATAGATACATAGGTCAAACATAGGAGGGTCGTGCCTAGGCTCTGTGTCTAAACTGAGTAATGTTCCTAGAATTACCTCATCCACAGTTTTATTAGGCCTATAGACCTATGATAATGTAGATAATGGAAATGGATTTTCTAGAGCTTTCAGAAAAGACTAATGTGTTGTATGGAGGTAAAAAAGTTGGGACAACCATACCAGGTTCAAGATGCTTAGAAAGGAACTCGTGATGATCGAAGGGATGAAGGCTTTGGAAAGCCATGGAGAGGGATTTTTCATTGAATGGCTGAATGGATAGGGCCTCAGGGATGCAAAACATTTTCTTTAGGGTGTCTAGAACAATGCAACACAAGGTATTTGACATGTATGTGTTGATGTATTTGTAACTTCAGAAGATATTCACTTTTATATTGTATGTATTACATTTGTACTTTATTGTATCCCCAACGGAGATGTCTTATTCCTTTGATTGGAAGTGTCGTCATTTGTATTTGCAAGTGTCGCAAGTTATATTGTAAGTGTCGTAACTTAGATTTGATGGGTTATTAGACCAACTTAGAGGGGTTGGCCTAGTATGAGTTAAAGGGTTAATAGACCACCCTAGTGGGGTCTGCCCAATGACAAGTGGCAATGGGTTATTAGACTCTCCTAAGGGAGGTCGTCCCAGTTAGAGTAAAATACAAGTAAAGGTCAAGTATAAATAGAGAGGAGCACCTCTCTATTTATCCATTCACACACTCACTCACTTTGCATTAGTGAGAGAGAGGAGGAGTGTGCACAAGTGAAGGAGGAGAAGTTACTAGGAGACTATCTCTTGTTTTAGGGTTTTGTATTGGTGCTTATTCTATCTCTGAGGAAGCTGTGGAGTTTTTCACCTTCTTGGTTTTCCCCGGTGAAATGCTTTGTGTCTCTTGTCTTGTCTCTTATGTTTGATATGATGTACACATATTCTCTCAGTTAATATCCTATATCATATTGAGTTAAATGATGAAAAACTAACATGGTATCAGCGCTATCCTGAAGGAAGGCATTGTATGGAATTTATGACACTTGTTGCACTTGCGACAAATTGGAAGCTAGGGCTTGCTTTACTAAAAACTAGTCATCAAGGAACTTTCGCTATAAATGCATTTTGGCGAAGGTTCAAGATATGAATTTTTTACAGGACTAAATATCAGACATGGATGTACCCTGTATAAAAATTTCAGCCTCAGATTCGTTGTACTTTGTGAGATATGATTCGTACAAGTTAGGGTTTCTACCTCTTCTAGAATGCATCCCTAAACAGGTGACCTAGGAACAAAGGTCATATCTCAAGCTGGGAAGCTCCAAATCGAATTCCGTAAAAATTGGTAGTTAGGGAATGGACTGTAGTTTCACAGGTCTTGTTTTTAGAGGCTGAAGTTGAAACAATGACATGTGGCACTCCGTACAAGTTTGCTATGTTGTTTCATCCCACAAACAGGTCATGTTGTGACACTTAGAATATCTCTCTTATGGAGAATCCATTGAAGCTCAGATCTGTGGGATTGGAAAGAAGACAGGTCAATCTAGCACAGGCTGAAGTTTCAGACTTTGAGGATCTAAAATTTCAGAGATGCACCATAAACAATATGGCATAACTTTTTGTCAAAATAGAATTGGATTCTGAGCATTTTCATTTTTGGCTTGTCACTTCCACAGAAAATTAGGGATTTTGATAGAAGTGGAATTTTGGAGTGCTCTCAGCATAAGATTTCATTCCTCAGCAAAATCTAAATTTAGAGATCAAGATCAAAATTTTTGGTTGGGTAGAACCTCGGGATCTATCAAACCCTAGTTCGGGTTTTGGACCAGAAAAACCAGAAAACCAGAAAACCAGATTTTGACAGAAGTTGCAGATCCGAAATTCATAGGTCATTTTTGTAGTGTCAATTTTTGGACTTTTCAAAATCTGAGCACATTAGCTTGCTCACCTCAGTCAATTTATATCCCTATCCAGACAGAAGTTTGCAATTCCAAGTTTGGATTTTTAGGGTTTCTTTGTCAAACCCTATCCAGCTCAATATCTAGTTTCAGCAAATCAAGTGGATTGGCTTAATCCTAGAAGAGAATGAATTGGACACCTACATAAGTGAAGAAGTTCTTGTTCTAGAGAGAGATGAGGCTAAGGACTTACATAAGAAGACTACAAGCAATCCCCACATGTATGACTTGAGGAGATACAGGTATGTTTTGAAATCTATTCATGATTAAGTTTGTCTTCATATTATTGAGGTTAGTACAATCTTGATTAATTTTAGACTTGTCTTATCACCTTAGTAAAAGTATGAATGCATGTGAATGATATAAGACATTCATTGATTAGGGTTATGACACTTATGATTGTACTAATGCACCGTGGTGTTGTATGAGGATGATGTTTTCTGCTAACATGAAAGGTACATCAAGAAAGACAAATCAAGTTCTAGATCAAGAACATATGACCATGGTGACATGAAGACAAAGACTCATCCATAGTCATTGATCACATAGAATCTCTACTTACGATCATGCATAGTGGTCCAGGATGGGTAGAAGTTTAAAGACATAAGTGATATCATAAAGGAAGCAAAGATCAAGAGGGAGCACAGTCCAATAGTTCCTACACGAAAGCAAAGATTGAGAGGGAGTCCACCCAACAACTAAACAAAGATAAGTATTTGAATTATCATTTATTGTATATATGATTAGTTAAATGATGTTGTTAAGTCATGTACATACTTATGTTCCTAGATTTAGGATGTATATTATGCATTTTAGAAAAGTTGCATTAATGAAAAATATACTACTAATATAGTAATAGGTAAGTGGCCTTTGGAACTATACAACATTCCTTTGCTACTTATCTAGAAGGAAACCTCTTTGCTGACATGTTGGGAGTAGTGCACACTATTAACAATGTTCTGGTAGAGATGGAAGGCATCTAGAAAGTTATCGTATGAATACAGGATATGGATGAATGTTGTATTGAAGCATTGGCTAAGATAATTGCATGGTTGTATGACAAATGTCTTTATGCGTAAGAATTTGTTCTGAAAACTATGAGATATTTCTATTCATGCAGTTCAATTTGACTTGTAGGAAAGATCGTGTACAATCACCTACAAAAGAAGGACAATGACATTAGTTCCAAGACCATAAGGGAAGTTTGTTGTGACTTCCAAATGGATCTACAAGATCAAGCATGTTGTATATGGTAGCATAGAGAAATACAAGGCAAGGTTTGTGGCTCATCGCTTCTCCTAGAAAGAAGGGATAAATTATGAAGAAACTTTTGCACCTGTAGACAGATATACTTCCATCAGAACAGTACTTGCTAGATGAAGTGGAAGATATGCCAGATGGATGTCAAGACAGCTTTCTTGAATGGTGTAGTCGAAGAGGAAGTGTATGTGGAGCATCCACTCTCATTTGAGACACATGACAGGGAGTCACATGGGTGCAAATTGAAGAAAGCCTTGTATGGTTTGAAACAAGCACCCATGACATGGTATGGCAGGATTGACAGCTTCTTGACTAGTTTGGGATTTACCAAGAGTAAAGCAAATTCCAACCTTTACTATAAGGTTGAGGAAGGAAATCCAGTGATACTCCTAGTGTATGTAGATGACCTAGTTGTGACAGGTGAGGATTGAGTTGATTACTGATACGAAGAGGAAGCTTGTTGTCGAGTTCAAGATGAAGGACTTGGGTATGATGCATTACTTTCTAAGTATGGAGGTGTGGCAGAGTGCATATGGAATCTTCCTTGGACAAGGGAAGTATGCAGTAGATATCTTGAAGCGGTTTGGGATGATGGACTGCAAGGCCATGGCCACACCTATGGCATCAAAATTGAATCTATTGAGTGATTGTTCATCAGAGTCGGTTGATGCCACAATGTATCGTCAGATGATTGGGTCCTTGATGTACCTGACGAACACGAGACCAGATATTTTCTTTGCTGTGAACACGGGGGGTCAGTTGGTAGGCAATATCCTATCATGTCCATTCATATTGGGGAATAAACTATGATATGGAAATGAGAAAATATATTGCTCTGTATTAAGGGGCCGAGGGGTATTAATTATGTTATATGGAAATACAAATATTTAGGGTATATTTTATTACATTTCATGTAGAAGCGGTGGAGGGGAGGCAGAGGGAAAATTAAAGGACAAGGGCATGAGGTATTGCGTTTGATGGACAAGGGATACTCAATCGGGATGTAGGATGGTTGATGCTAGTGCTCTATTGAAGGGTTTTCATGTTTCTAATGTGCTTGGTTGGTTAATGGATCTTCAAATTGTTAATGGAATTGAGGTAATAAAGGATTAGTATTTCTATCTTTTATGTGATTTTTATTGTTTGGAAGTGTGGTTTGGGTGCATATTTAATGTTTAGAAATGATGTATTTTTATGCCTTTAAATGTAGCTTTCCTCCTTGAGTCCTTTTTATTTTCTCTATAAAATTCCTTTTGTGTGATCTATACAATCATCCCATCCATTAGAGAGCATCTAATTTTTTGCATTGCGACCTCATGCAATCCTTGTTTGATCCCATTTTCCCATTGTATAAAACACTAGTCTCCAACTCCTTCATGACTCTTATATTTTACATAAACAAAAACACTTTGTTTTTATAAAGTTACTATTCATTTTCACCATGTAATCCATTGTTAAACTCTAGTAATCCTACCCTAGGTACTCCACCTTTCAGCTAGAGAAGAGATAGCCTAAAGAGACAAAAAAGGTTCGGTGTGGTGACAATGGCCTCCCTCTTAGTTGTCCATAAGCTATCATTAATTTTAGGAATTCAATATTAAGATGCTAGTTTGTGTGCTAACATGGAAGAACACACATCTCTAAGATGATGTATATATTCTTAATGGCAAAAAATTGGTGGAGGTTGAAAGATACAACTATTGGGTAGGAAACAATGGTTTATATGATCATCTACTTATTCTTATACAACTAGAAAAGGAGGATAGACAAACTTCATTTCCATTTAAATCTAATAATGATTGGTTGGCTAAGAAATATTTTAGACTTCTTATTACAAAAATGGAAATTTTATGATCCTTGTTGATGAGATTCAGTTATGCTTCAATTTGCTTCCAATCTCAAACAAGTTAAGAAGTTAATTGTAGGGAGCGCAAAGATGAAAATGGAAGAAAATCAAGTAGACCTAGAAAATGTAGAAGAAACATAACCATTCTTTTTGAAAATAATGTCAGAGGGTCTTCCAATGATGAAGAGTTGCTAGATTTAAAGACAATAGAGGATAAAAAATGAACTTTTAGATAAAAAGGAGATAGAGTGGAGGGTCAAAAGTACATCCATATGGTTTGAACAGGGGCATATTAACACTAAGTTATTTCACAATTATGGCAATTTTAAGAAATATGTATATACAATTTGGTCAATTGGTCTTTCTGATGGGTGAAAGGAAAAATATTTTGAAGAGGTTGTAAAATCTAGCAAGGTTCATTTTCAAGATATTTTCAAAGATCCAAAATCCCCAAACATAGAAGAATTATGAAGGTGATAAGGATTTTCCTTAGAAGTTTTGACCAAGGGGTGAATGAGAGCATAGATGCAGAAGTTTTGACCATTTCCAATAATCATTCTATAGGATCCATTTAGACCATCTAACACGGTCAACATAATAAACACAAGATCCAAAATTTTATGAACACTTTATTCTCAATGATTGGATGTCCTTGTCAAAATCCACGTCAGTTTTTCTTCATACAATTTGAAATGCTTGAATGTCTTGATATTTTGACCCTTAACTAAATACGTAATTGTGGGGAGATGAAAGGGACTAGGATGGAAATGAAAGAAAAGGATGGATTATTTTCACTGTCCTTTAGGAATTGTTGCAATTCCTTCTTTGAGCGTCGATTCAGAAACAATTGGATCTTACAAAAAGAGATAATATCTAATAGAGCCACTATCTGGAATGAAAGAAATGATTTGCAAAGGCCAAAACATCGAATTTGAAACAATCATGTACAGGTATGGGAAAGTATCTGAATCAGAGCAAAGCACCACAATGCAATAATGATTGAATTTTATTCTCGGCCTCTTAACTCACGGATTGTTGTCCATTCGATAGGTTGGTAGGTTTTTCTCATTGATCAAGATATTGTCATAGATTCTATACAATTATGAGAGATACATTCATATGATCGTGTAGCTATGGAATAGGGAGGTCGAGCGCTCTAAGGACACGTGTAAGAGAAATTGTTGCTTGTATGGATCACGAATATGAGTATGAAGGCAATGACCTACACCAAAAAATAGAAAGCAATAGATTTGAAATTTTTGATGATCAATTGAATATGATATGCCAACAATCTTAACACAAACCGCAACACGATCATATCTGAGGCTATTAGTTGATTATCATAGATGTTGATGTTTGTATGAGTATGGAAGGTAATCCCAAAAGACAAGTTGTGATTGGAAAAATTGCATGTAGTACCCATGGTAACAAGGAAGGACACATCACCAATTGGTAAAAAGGACACAATAATCATTAGGATTAACTATGAGCCTACATAACCCCTTGAAGCAACTTGATCAATGAATCACCCTCACAGAAATGGACAAAGAGGGTCATAACCTTATACTATGTAGGTCTAGGATAGAGAAATCCTCTAAACCCAAACAAATCCTATGTAGAAATCCACAAAACTATAGCAATCCTACATTTATAAAATTTGATTTTTTTAAGATTATAAACTAATAAAAAACATGTTTATTATCTTCTTGTGTTTATTTATTCATGTAAATCTAATAGTTAGCATGATATCATAAGTATTAATTTAATGTCTTATATGTCATGTAATGAAAAGGAAAACATTGTAAAAGTTATCACTTTAGTAGTCGAGGGACTACGCTGCACGGATAATAATAATCCAAAGTAAAAACATTAGTCCATGGTTATGGATTGAAGTCCATCTAGACATATTGGCGTTACATAATAATAATTATAGCATGGAATGTCTTACAATTCAAGATCCATGACGTGGCATTGTCCTTGCGCTATAGCAAATATGTCATTGTGAAATTCACAAAAGAATTTTAAGCCATCACTAATAGATATTCAAGAATTGGTGTGGTACAATTTTCATGTGTTCACACGCATAGGCTACCCACGCATTTGTTATGTTACTTTCTTTCCAAAAGTGGACACCAATGCCAAGCATTCTTGTAGACATACAATTAATCATAAACATCACTAACTTTTGTTTTATAACATCCTCTTCTACAACTAAGGATCTTGTGAGCATCATACATAATTTTTACATTTAATCCACAAAATTCTAATATGCAAAAGCATACTTGCTTTGCTCAATCAATATAAAGCTTTTTAATGTGATTAATATGATAAATTCAATACACTGAATGCAAGCACACATATACATGCTCTCCTTGTGACAACCCCATAAACTACGATCTTAAGATGGTGCATACAAATAAAGGTGTTAAAGTGACCTATATTGAGGATGTTATTGTGAAGGATACACTTTTTCTAACATGCATGATATTAGGCACAAGATCCTTATGGCTATGATAAAATCAAAGAGAGAATATTTTATGAGGTACCTCCACCTTATATTTACTTAGTTGTGACTTAGTTGTGAGTAAAGGAAGATGTTGTTCGTAGAAATAAATATTGCTTTTACTCATTAATTTTAAATTGAACTATTTTGAACCTATAAATATGTTTTTCTCATGTGTTGTTCTTCAACTAATGAGGAGAAAGTGAGAAGATTAGTTCATAATTTTTTCTTAACACATAAAATGAAAAAATATAAAAATTATATCCTTATGCAACATTAATTATTTTAGTGTTCAAAGTTTGATTTCATTCTTTGAAGGCAATTAATTCAAACTTCATTAATTTTCTTTTATGTTTCAAACTTGTCATATACCTTGGTCATAAGAGAGACACATGAATATTTATTTTTTTAAACAATGAAGAAATTTAAAAACAAAATCATATATTTTATTTTTAAAATTAAAATATAATATAAAATTAATTATTTTTTAAAATAATTACTTATGTAAAATTAATAGAAATTTTATAAAAGTAATGACTAATATAAAATAATAATAATTTTTTTAGAATTAAAATATAAAATTATATTAAAAAATCTTGGAAATTTTATAGAAGGAAAATATTAATGTTTGATTAGTTTTGAGATAAAAAAAGTGTGTTTGTATAGTTTGTGTTGCCTTTTTCTTTATGAAAGGTGTGAGACAATAAATAATGAAAAATAAAATCTAATATCTATCGTGATTTGACTCTTGGAGTGGGTCCTATTACTTTAAAACCTCGATTCTTACTTCTTGGGATTCTTAAATTACTTTTGTTTAATGAACGAGATATGAAATCCATTTGCAGGTCCTTGCTTAACCATGTTATGTTCATACTAGCATCGTATGAAGAGCGTGTTCTAGGAGGAATATACACATAAAATTATAAATTTTATCCGAGTCGAAAGTATTTAGAGTCATGGGAACCAGATTACACATGGCGTTCTCTTCACTGAATAATGATAAATAGCTCAAACTAGATGGGGTCGAGCTTCACTAGGATGATTTAACTGTCTTGGATGCATTCCACATGGAAACTTTTGCCTCGTTCAATTTTAGCCGATCATCCATAGTTTTTACCTTTTTCAATTTTAGCTAGTCATTCAGCACATGTCCACTTCTACCAATTTACGGATGATATAATCATAACCTTGATAATCAACAACCATGAAATCCCGTACCCCAAATTAAATGAAATTCAGGACTTGGGATGTGATCTACTTTTGCATTTATGTTCGTAATTACATTGTAAGGCTTTTTTCCAAATGAAGTGGACTCCCCCAATTTCCCTTTTCTTACGTTATCATACGATATTTACACTGACGATAGGGATAATTTTATCCATCAATTGAATTGATGTGCACCTCTTTAATGCTAACATTGGTGTGTTCCTTCAATGCAATTGATTACTTAGTTCAATGAAGATCTATGACATCGTTCTTTACCTACTCCATTCAATGCACATCTGACAATTGAGGCGGTGCATTCTCATCTCTACGAAGCTTTAGATTTTCCTCCTTGATTACTCAGTTCAAATAATATCTACGAGATTATTCTGCATCTGCTCCCTTCCATGCAAATATGAAAATTGAGGCAATGCATTCTCAACTCTATGACGCTCTAGCTTTTTCTCTATTATGTTTTTAGTTCATTTCACAGTTACAGTCTTCGAAAACGAATTTATGTTCCTGCCACAACAATTTGTAGCGGATAAAAATGGCAGTGGATAGAGTGAATATTTATTGCAATTCAATCTACGATTAACATCCTTCAACCTTCAAGTATGTTTCACATCCTTCCTCCTTTAGGTATGTTTCTATGAATTTTCCAACTTATGATGAAATGAAATGTTTCAATTCTCCCTATTCAAACGTTTGAATGAATTCCCAGTTCCAGCTTTAATGAACAAATAGAAAATTGGCTACTTTGACTCTTGTCATGTAGATTTATATTCGTTTCATACCTAGATTTTATTTTATTTTATTTTACTGCTTTATCAATACCCTGCTTCGAGACACCAAAGGGCATCATCCATGCATAGATCGGTACTGAGATGATAAATATCCTTCATAATTTAAGGATGTCGGGACTGGTTTGTGTACCTTATGAAGTTGAAATACATGAAATAAAAAATATCTTTGTAATTGAAATACTTTGATACACCTAGGATCACATCATCAAATGGTTTTGAATGAAATAGAGAACCAAGAAACCTCAAATATATCATTTTTCCAACTTTCCCTTGTTTATGCTATCGTGAAAATTGAATGAAATCACTATAATTATAATGTTATAATGGGAGAGGAAGAACATATATTTAGGCTTTTGACGATGCCTGGAATGACCTCAAGCTCCAAACCACTGTACTCCCCCTCGGTGTTCTTCGTGATGACGATAATGTTGACATTTTCATTCCTTTTGGGGAGCCCATGGGGATTTGAACAGTGGACAAGGGAAGCGAATAGATCCAAATACTTCCACAACTATATATCGAGAGAGCCGACACCTTTCCCCCGACAGTAGTAGGGAGGTCGACCTTCAAACAGACCTTCATGTTCTGCTTGATGGATTCGATGACCTCGGTGGGGACTTTTTCCATGGAGGAATGCATGTCACAGGTCTCAATGTAAACAAGGTCGTGTATGTCCTTCATGACCTCCACTATGACGCCCGTTAGCAGGGGTCTAATGCCCTCTCCCAGTATGAGGGTCGCCGCTTTCAGGGCTCCATCCTGAGGCCGAGGCATGTACATTACACCTAAACGATGATAATCATTCTTCAATTTCATCGGTGCCATTATGGATCTCAAAAGAAGAGAGGAAATCTTGGTGGCCATGGCTCTATGATTGGATCACCCCACACCTCAAATATCATGACGAAATAATTGATGGTCTTGCGACTCGAACACGAGGCCCCTTTGGCAGCACAGACCTCATCGAAGGGAATACCAAAAGAAGCAAACAAAATATTACAAATTTGATTCCATATCAACTTAAAATTTATGCAATATGAATACCAGAGGAATATTTTCAACTGGTAGTAGCCTTGAGAGTAGCGTTTGGTAGTGAGGACAAGGCAATTATTTTTCGGAGTTCCAAGAATACCTCATAACTGCTCTTCAACCAACTCTTGTAAATGGCCTGATCTATCTCCTTTTTTATTTCTCTTGTTTTTCAATACAAATGTGTAGTGCACAAATTTTACATCGTGGGGTCGCGTGGCAGGTTGCTCTTGAACCAACTCCTGTAAATGGCCTCTACCTCCTTTTTGGTTTCTTTTGCTTTTCAATAAAAATGCTTAGTGCACAAATTTTACATCGTTGGGTCGCATGGCAGGCTGGCTTTGACACATAGATAGACTTACATTGAGAATTTGGATGCATAACTTGCAGACCTATGCATGTAATTTAACTCTCAACTGTGGTATGTATATGGTTTGGTCGACTTGTGAAATGAGATAAACAAAGTATCATTTATTCCATTTAGTAATTGGAAGATTTATTCATATATTAAAATTATCTTTTATTCCTTATGTACTTTAATGCTTTAAAGCGTCTTCAAACTAAGTTTGAGCATCTTTAAACTAAGTTTGTTGGGGGAAGATTTATTCATATGTCAAACTTATCTTTCATTTCTTATGTGCTTTAATGCTTTGAAGCATCTTTAAACTAAGTTTGTTGGGATGTGAAATACAGCCCTTTTAGGTTATCCTTTGACCTTGTTTTCTCGTAAGAAGTAAATTTCTCATAGAAATATTTTCATAAGTTTCTTCATCTCTATGTAGCAGAAGATTTTAATAAGATATTTCATTTCTTTCATTTTCTTATATGGGAATATTTTGATAGAGGTAAGTAATATATATATAGAGAGAGATATATATAGAGAGAGAAAGAGAGAATTGTATAAATATTATTATGAAATGTATGTGTATGATATACATTAGATTCATATCATTTATGTAATTTTATTAAGCTTTAGTATGGATCGTTTTATATGTCAAACCCATGATTTGGTATGATAATGGTAGAATTCATTATCTTATGATTTTGATGAAATCTAGCAATTTTGACTAATTTTTATATCTATCTTTTATAGAGTAACTTTATAGAGATACCTCTCTACGTATATCGTATGACCTTATCTCAACTTTATCAACCTAACATATTCGTCAACAAAATAGGGTAGAAAGATTGATCCTTTCATCATATTTGAACATTTTATTTATTTATAAAATATTCATAGAGCTTGTAAGACTTTAAAATTCATAAACATCAATTAAATGAAATATGGTTCTTAGTCATTTGGTAAAATGGAGTTACATTTAGATTTTGAATTAATTGAGATTTAGTAGTGTTGAAGAGAAAATTGCATTATTTATTAAGTTTAATATTATTTAAAAAATATATCTTTATATAAAGGTATAAAAGCTTCCTTTTATCATTTTTTTAGTTCATGTGCAATATAGATAAACCATCTTTCAAATTAGATTGTATGTCATTGTTTTAACTCATTTTTTTCTACATATAGCTACTTACAATATATTCTATGTTAAACATTTATGTATATCTCTTTTTCTTTGCATGCAATCACGTTAATGCATTTATTGACTAGTCATTTATACGTTCTTTGCATATACACACATTTATTGTTAGCATTTTTATTTCAAACACTTACCATGCTTTGAATTCTTCTCTTCTTTTATGTACCTTACAAAAAGAAACATATACCATAATAATGTAGTGTTCTTCCTCAATATTTATGTTCATCTTATTTTCAAGCTTGCCCTTCCTTGATCCCCCTTTGTTTTTTACATGTATTCCATATAACTTCCCTCTTATTAATTTGGTCACAATCAAGTGCCTTTTCTCCTCCTCGCCTACTGTTGGATATGTCTCCCCCTACCAAAAACGAACGTGCACGTTCCTATCACTTGGATAACAAAGACCGCATAAATGCACATAGGCGCCATCTTTACCAAACAAAAAAAATGCCCTAACCATCCATATGAGATAATCTCATCTTTCCACCCTAATTGTCGAAGCATCCCAGCTTCTTGTTACAACCCATGCTTTTCCAGAACACAAACATGCAATTATAATTCCCCTCCATTCAAACTTCAGATAGCACTTCCAATGTTCATGTCGACCATCATCCATCATCAAACTACCCTTCCACTTCTCAAACGACCTCTTCCCTAAAAAACCCAAATAACATCCCTCAACCCATCCCATTGGCCCATTGCTTCAATGGCAATACCATATCCCAAGCACAACTCCACTTTCAATTGAGGCTAGATAAGATACCATCCATCCAGAAACACCACAAGCTTTAGTTAGTTGAATATGGTCCTTACACTTTCTTCAAAGATAGGGGATAGGGATTTCAAGCTAGTCCTTACACTATTCTTCAATAGCTGGGGACAAAAATTACAAGATGAATCTTCCACCTTATTGGAGGATTCACAATATGATCAAAATCAATCAATTAAAATTGTATGAACCATCCCATTTGGAGGAAGATGTTTCTCTCTCTCTAGCCCCCTTTAAAGAAAGATATAATGTTGGACACCGACTCTCAACATACTAGACACAAGATCACTAACACATTTTGAGTCAGTTTCCAAGGCCATATTCCAACAACAACAAAATTAATTTTTAAACTCTTTTTGCATCAAGACTTTCCCCATCTAGTGTGAAAGTTGGGATCGAATTCCACAAAAATACACTCCCAACTCAAATGCAACCTGCTCTCAGCAAATAAGTCCAAATCTTATTTGAAGAACATGCCCAACCAAGAGGATGGTAAGGGGATTGATATAACCTTGAGCAACATGCCTCCATTGGAAGACGCTCATGATTCCACAAGAAAACACTCCCAACTCAAATTCAATGTTCTCTCAGCAAAAGAGTCCAATTATCCCTTGAAGAACATGCCCAACACATATATATATTTTGTGAATTCATATGAATCTCCCATTAAAATACACATTGTTGAATTAGAATACAGACTCCTATTCTTTCTATAATTTCACAAGTACTCCATTTTTAATAACAGTAATAAAATAAAAGAATAGAAAAAAATCCATATATGTAGCATTCTTGAAACTTCTTGTGAAAACAATGGACCATAATCATCTTCCTCCCAACCATAGGCTCATCTCACAAAAATGGCCACCCCCAAGCTATTCATACCGCAGAGGATTGTGAAGGATTCTCCTACGGTTACATAAACACTCTCCAAGTGTTTTCTCAATGTAGTAATCTGCACACATTCATGGGCCTCACACTTAATCAAGGGCCTCTTGGCTTGTAACCCCCCAATGAAGAAGTCCCTCCCTTTTTTTAATCTTTTCCCTCATTTTCCCCCTTAATGGGAGGAAGTGTGATTTCTTGTGGGGATTTCTTGATCTAATTAAAAGAAATTGATTAATGTTGTTGAGCTAACCGTGTGGTAGAAAGAGAATAAATTAAATTTCCTTTTCTTTCCTCATATTTGATATTTAATGATACTCAGTGATCTATCCAATGTTTCCCTAAAACTTATATTAATTCAAACCTACAATTACATAAGTCACTTTCTCAAAAATATTCTACACCAAAATAATTTGGTGTTTACATCTTGTGATTACATAAGCAATTAAACAAAATAAAATACAATAATGAAAATTATTATTCTAGCCTAGGGAATATTACAAAAGCAATCACATTGCATAGTCTTCCAAATACTTTATCTTTAGATGTTTTCAAAATTTAGAGCAATACCCCCTTTAAAATTTTAACAATGGAAATGGAGAAGGTGACTCTTTTGAATACAATTTTCGTCATATATAACATCATAGCTATAAGCTAATATAGTACTCTTGACTTACAACTAATTTTGACTTATCATATCTTCCCTTTTTCTTTATAAAAATCTATGTTGCACTAGCCTTAGGGACGGGGGGACGCAGGGGACGCGGGGACGAGTTTCCGGGACGGCTAAAGCGCACCCCCAATTTTTCAGGGGATGGCAAGTTTATAATAATAATAAAAATAATATATATATATATATATATATATATATATATAATTAATTAATAATTATATTAAATTTAATATACATATTTTAATTATAAACACATTAACATTAAAATCAGAACAACTTTTGATTGAGAGATCATAAAAATTAGAATGTGCTTGTAGCAAAACGTTAAAATAGCTTCTATGTAACTTTATCAGAAAACATCAAAACATGCTTGCATCCTTTAATTGAGATAAATCATAAAAATCAGAACATGTTTGCAACACAATATCTTCCATGTAAACTTTATCATAAAACTGAAAAACTTAAAATTTTAAATTTAAATTTAGAAGTCTAGAGTTATGAATCATTCATGATACATAAAAGTCTAAAGATGATTAAGGAAGGGTCTATTTAAGCATAAATTTAGCCATAGAGTATGGTAGCCACTGTAGGAAGAGTGTTGTACCTGCACGAGTATGGTAGCTGTCGGAGTATGGAGGGGAAAGATAATGTAGGGGGTCGTGGGTTAGGTTAGAAACTTAGAAATTAGAATTTAGTTTTTTAGTTTTACTTTTAGCCTTGGGTTTTTAATTTTTAATTTTTAATTTTTATGTGCAGAGATCAAGGGACGTCTGGGAGTCCCTTATTGCTAGAGGGACGTACCTGAAAAGTCCCTGATTTGGAAGGGGACGTTTAGGGGACATCCAAAAAGTCCCCAAGTCCCCAATGGAGTCCCCGACGATTTGGGGACGTTTTCGAGGAGTTCCCAAGTCCCCGGAACGGGGGAACGCAGGAAACATGTGAAATTTTAGGGGGGATGGGTCCCCGTGCAACATAGATAAAAATATATGTGAATGTTTATAATTCGTTTAAACTTTATGGATTGAGATAAAAAAAATTCATCTTTTCTTTTTTCTAGCGGAGACTTGAATCTTTTTTTAAAGATCTCGGAGCAACTTTTTCGATTGCATTTGGATTTTTAAAATTCTGATAATATTGAAACTAATACTGTTAACTCCACTTTGTTTTTTGATTTTTTGTGGGGTTACTCTTTTTGTTGCTTAGCAAAGTTATTTAGATACGAGGTATGATTCTTGTAATAGCATGCACTACAATATTATAATTTTGTGGCATTGAGATAACCAGGGTGATTGTATTTTGTTATTTTATGCAGAATGTTATTGATGTGATGTCCAAAAGGTTAGTGTTTCCACTTGTTATCAATATTTATGCAAGATTTCACACTTTCTACATAATTGAGGTTGAGTATGCTAGTGTTAAAACTAACCTAATCTTGTAACATTATACCTTTTGTTGTTCTATACGACGCCAATTTCCAAAGTGTGTTTATTTTCTAGATAGAAGTCACATTGTAGCCTATGAATTTGTTCAGCATGTTTGAATATGCATTTGGTTCCTCATCAACTCCAAAGTTAAAGGATGTAGCTAATAGAGAGTTCTGGAGTTGAAGAATTGTATTGTATTTTGTGTAGGCATTCTAGTAAAAGATCTAACTTTTCATTTTTTTAGGTTGGGGTTTAGGTGGGTATTGAGATTCAATCAAACCTTATTCCACAACAAGCAAGAAAAGTGAGATCAATATTTCTTGGCTCACTGGAACCATGAAAAGTTAGATCAATATTTCTTGACTAATTGTTTCTTTCAACTTTTTGTGCTTTTCTTTAACATTTTTACATTGCTAGTTAGGAATAATTGTTAGATTGAGTTATATTTGGCACATTCATAATTGAAATTTCAATTCTTATATGCAAGGAATCCATCTTCATATTTTATTGGAGTTGACATGAACATAGGTGAAAATCTAAATCCGTGTTTACATACCCTATGTGTTATCGTTACCATGAAATGGTATCATATAAGTTTCACCATATGTGTATATTTTTATCTATTGCATGCTTGAATCTTAACAATGGATATTTTTCCCTCTCCTCTAAAGATAAAAAAGTTAGATATAACCCAAGAAAAGGTAACTAAATGTTGTTAATTCGCTTGATTGCAAGAATAAATGTATAGGAAGTGGAGGCAATTCATTGAATCTTGTGAATGACCAAAATACAAGCTATGCATATGATCATATGGTGTTATTAGAAAGTAAGAGGATTTTTTCTATGCTCATTTGGATTCAAGCATCAATGATGCTTGTTTTGATAGGAAGGTAAGGAATTCCATCCACAAAAGGGTTTCAATTTTTCATTTTTTATGGAGTTTAACTTATTAAGCTTATAGAAAACATGATCTTTCTATGGCTATATTTGTATTTACATGATATAAATTAGGTAGATTGATAGGTTGTAGTGTGAAACATCTGCAATTCTCATCTTTTCTAAGCATTGCACTAACTATTGGAATATCATTATTTTACATTCTTTGTTACATTGATATTTATATTGGATTGCCTTTTACTCATTTTTCCTTCCCCATTATTATTTCATTTGGTCTTCCACTATCCAACGCTATAAATTGATCAGTGGTCCCTACAATCATGGTGGGATCATGACCAGCATTATACTACTATTTTATTTAGCATCTTGTTTGTTACAACTTGATAATATGATATAAAGAGGGTATTAAAAATGGGTTGATAAAAATGGATATCTATAATATTTGGTGAAAGTAGGGGTTTTCTTAATTGGAAAGGTATATTGGGAGGGGGGTTCAACAATACAATTTTAGGAGGCATTTTCCAATATTTAGTGAAATTGGGGATATTCTTTAATATCCTATGAACGATTGTGCTATGTAACAAGTTCACTGAGTGAACCCCCCATGGCTGTGAACACCTTGAGCTAGTTCTTGATGGATCCTAGACATGTTCATTTGATTGCTATAAAGCATATTCTGAGGTACATGAAGGGTATAGTTGATTATGGGCTCAAGTATGATGCAAATCAGAAGATTAACCTGGAGGGTTATGTTGATTTAGATTGGGAAGGCAGTGCCATTGATAGGAAGAGAACTTCGGGGTGTTGCTTCAGTATGGGATCAGGAGTGATCTCTTGGTTTAGCAGGAAGCAGTCCTACGTAACACTGAGTACAGCCGAAGCAAAGTATGTTGCAGCTTGCTCGGCCAGTTGTGAGGTAGTATGGCTTAGGAAGCTACTGTTTGATTTATTTGATCTCCAGTTGGATGCTACTTGTATCTTCTGTGACAAACATAGTTGCATGGAGTTGTCTGAGAGCCCAGTTTTCCATGACAAGTCGAAGCATATTGATATCAAGTATCACTATATCAGGGATATGGTGCAGAGATGATAAGTGAAGCTCATGTAGGTTGTGACGGACGAGTAGATAGCCAATGTATTGACCAAGCCACTAGCTAGAGTGAAGTTTGAATACTTTAGAGAGAAGCTTGGTGTACTTTGGATCGAGGTTCCTTCCAAGGGGAAGTGATGGGCCATTCTCACATGGTGGTAGATGTGTTCTCCCATGGTGCAGATGTAAGGGTTGGGCCATTCTCACATGGTGGTAGATGTGTTCTCCCATGGTGCAGATGTAAGGGTTGGGATTTCCTAGACATGGTGGTAGATATGTTCTCCCATGGTCGTGGATGTAATTGCTGGGCTTTTCTGACATGGTCAGAGGTTAGTCCTTCCATGGTCGTGATTTAATTGCCGATGCTTTTTCGATATGGTCAAAGGTGAGTCCTTTCATGGTCGTGATGTAATTTTCGTGCCTTTCTCACATGGTCAGAGGTTAGTCCTTCCACGTGCGTTGATGTAAGTGCAGTGCCTTTTTGACATGGTCAGAGGTTAGTCCTTCCATGGTCATTGATGTAAGTGTTGAGCCTTTCTCAGATGGTCAGAGGAAAGTCCTTCCATGCCGGTGGATGTAAGTGCTATGTGATGAGCATCCGTATGATGCTCTGTGCGAGGATGATCCATATGATCATGAGCATCCGAATGATGCTCCGTGGCCATGGATATCTTGTCAGGTTTTTCTTGGAGGGACATATAATAGCTCCCTAGGAGATCTTGCAGGTTGTGCTTTGCACGTAATTAGTCCTACGATGCTATTTCGAGGTTTTGTCCGTGGCATATAATAGCACCCTGGGAGATCTTGCAGGTTGTGCTTAGCACGTAATTAGTCCTGGGATGCTCTTTCGAGGTTTTGCTTGCTTGCATATAATAGCGCCCTAGGAGATCTTGCAAGTTTTGCTTCACACGTAATCAGTCCTGGGATGCTCTTTTGAGGTTTTGCAAGATGCACATAATCAGCTGTGAGATCCCACTGGATGGTCCACTCGTAGAGATGATGAAGACCTACATGGAGGCTATGCCTACATCCAGCATGAAAAAGGGCTGGCTCTATAGAACTTCCTACGATGAGTAGAATTGTGAGATAGCAGTAGTGATCGAGATGATGAGTATAGCAGTGGTGACGATGATGCTCCAGTGATCCATTGTTGATGATCCAGCTCTAGTATTGATCCCCAACGGAGATGTCTTATTCCTCCGATTGGAAGTGTCATCCTTTGTATTTGCAAGTGTCGCAAGTTATATTGTAAGTGTTGTAACTTATATTTGATGGGTTATTAGACCACCGTAGAGGGGTCGGCCTAGTATGAGTTAAAGGGTTATTATACCACCCTAGTGGGGTCGGCCCAGTGACAAGTGGTAATGGGTTATTAGACTCTCCTAAGGGAGGTTGGCCTTGTTAGATTAAAAGACAAGTAAAGGTAAAGTATAAATAGAGAGGAGCATCTCTTTATTTATCCATTCACACACACACTCACTTCACATTAGTGAGAGAGAGGAGAAGCTTCTAGGAGACTATATCTTGTTTTGGGGTTTTCTATTGGTGCTTATTCTATCTCTGAGGAAGTTGTGGGGTTTTTCACCTTCTTCGTTTTCCCTGTGAAATGCATTATGTCTCTTGTCTTGTCTCTTATGCTTGATATGCTATACATGTTGTTCTCTCAGTTAAGATCCTAGATCATATTGAATTAAATGATGAAAAACTAACAATCTGAAGATAAAATGGCTCTTTTACTGGGGGAATAGTGTTGAGATCTCCAGGTTAAAAATTCAAGAAAATAGACAATTCTAGGACATACTTTCCTTGCAAAATTAGACTTCGACATGTTACATCTATCTTAGTCATCCATTGCAAAGGATTTGGCTTCACCAATGGTGGAATTTAAATTAGAATTGGTTATAATGGTGTCGGAAATATCTGCTTGATGGTCGTATAAATTCTCATTACCTGAAAATATGGGTTTGGCCAACTTCAATCTGGTCTTGATTCCCATCTTAATAGTTTTTTTTCACTGGTAGGTTTAATGACTATCGAAGTGAATTAGGGAAAATTACGGATTTTCAATTTCTGTATTATACAATGATATAAGCCGAATTCACTAGGAATAGTAAATTGTAAAATACCCATATGGTGTCAGATGGATGATTTGGACCGGTAGGGAGCTAAGGTGGCTTGGTTCGCTCATTCACAGTTAACTGGTCTGGTATACATCGGATAGGAGTATCAATGGTATTTTACAACTAAACCAATGGATTTTTTGGGATAGGTAAAAACTAATTTAACTTTTAAACCACTTTGAAAATCACAAATGGAGAGCTTTGATTTGACTCCTTTATTGACAAGGATGACGTGACAGTGGGCCCCCTTATGTGGCGAAAAGAGGTAGTTTGATGAGGATGGCATATGAACAACTTGGAAGAGAGGTACACCTTATGCGGTTTCAAATCGGGAAAAAACCACCTTGGTTTCCTAGAGCAGTAACGTTCGATAGTGGAGACGACTTTGAAAAAGGCTCCCATGGAGACATGGTTAATCAAGAATGAGTATGTGTCCTCAGTGGTTTTGAGTACGATGCGCCATCGAGCCCTTTTTTGGAGGGGAGCACTTTATCGGATCATTTTTCATCTCTACCACCAATTTGGTGGGCTTTCTTTTTTATTAGATGGTTATTTATTTATGCTAATGGTCTTGCACTTTATCAGCACGTGTTTCCTCCCAACCGTTAGATATCCTCAGATATGACAGTTCTCTATCCTTCATGCTTACTGCTCTGCTTTAAGCCTTTGATCACCCTCTTCTAGTCATGTGCAACCTGTGCTCGCTTGAGATTTATTCTTCCTTACATCCTTAGGGATAAATATTTTGAAATTAAATAGCCTTGCAGACTTGAAAGGCCGCCCTTTGGATGCTTTCAAAATATTAGTACTGATAGATTCCATTCTACCTCATTATATTTTGGTCTTGTTCCATCCTAGTTTCGCATAGGCCCAATACATTTGGAAGATAAATTTTAGCATAGAGTGATGGCTTCCTTACATTTTGAACAAGTGAAAATTATGAGAATCAATGATAAAGCTCATTTTTGGGATGCATTTGACATAATTGTTCAATGCATGATTGATAAAGTTATCAAACTCATATATGATATTGTTTAATTTTGTATAATTTCATTGTGCATAACATATTAATTTTACGAAACCTATATATGTTATTGTATATAACATATTAAAGTTACCAAACCTATATATGTTATTGTGCATAGAAAATTAAGGTTAAGATTTAGATGGAGATGTTCTATGTACGATATATGTTGTCCATGGCTTTCAAGTATTAGGCTATTATGATTACATTTTGCACTACCTTGGAAGGTTCTATAAAAAATTCGTGGTGGATTTTGATACTAGTGATGTAGAGATCCATGATGAAAGTTTAACATACTAGTTGAAACATTTCCACAAGGGAGGCCTACTATTATAATGCAAAAACAATTTAAAATAGAATTTTCCAAAGATATTATCAGAGTTCATAGTTACACTCAAAGAAGAACCCACTATATTGGATTTGCTCAATGGATTTGTGGTATTTGCATACCTAAAGGATAACATCCACCTCAATTCAATATTAACATTAACCTCGGGGGAGTTTGTCTTCTAGTTGTTGAAATAATATGTGATTGTAATTTTTTTTTTTAATGTTTGAATATATCGAGGGATTTGGTAGTAATTGAATATATTATTTTCAATGTAGCATCTTTTTGAGATTTTCTTGAGTTGAATATTGGTGACAAGAAGAGACTTTTACCTACATCGATTTTGAGAAATAACTAATCGATTGATCTTGTATAGGTGATAAAATCATTTGATAAAATATATCTACCACTTAACAACTACATGGTAACATCTATCTCCCATTTTCTACAATTGATATAAAAGTTGACAATGACGCTTGAATTTGTATATTATGTACCTCATTATTGTGGTATATATGAATGTGGATTGATACAATTACTAAACATAACCCTACCAAAAAGGAGATAGCCCGTAGATATTTTTGGTAGCTATTAGATCCTAGTATTTTTGTACTTCATATCAATTTAAAATGTTATCAACTATTTCTTATATTTCACAATCATTTTCATACAAGTAAAATGGGATATATGGTGTAACATGTTATTCTTGTAAAGTATGGAGATCTTATTACTCACTACTTGAGGGAAAAACCGTGGTGAGGATCACTCATGTGTTTTGCTCATAGATTACCATGAATAGAATTGGAAAGTAGATCTAGTTAATTGATGTAGGAGCATCAGTGCCTAGGAAAAATAGTCGAAGTTGATCGACAGAAGGAGGTGGACTAGGGGGAGTGCCGACGACCACTAGTATGAAGTAGAATGGTAGTTGAAGCTAGGCCGTTGACCAGAAGCTGTTGATATGCAGTTGACATGAGTAATAGGTCAAGAGTCGACAAGTTTAAGGTCGACAGATTATAGGAAGCAACGAAGGCATCGAAGGTCAACATATGCTCAACGACGACACAAACAGAAGCATTGAAAGCCAAGCATGGTGGATTTAGCAGACTAGTAGCCATGGAAGCATAATAAAGCTAACAAGAGAAGAAAGGTCGAGGGATGACGGAGTGCAGTAAGGTCGAGGCAGGACATGGGCTGACAACTGTCACAGAGTCAGAGAAGCGCGGAAGTCAAAGTGAAGTACTTAGAAGTCATTGGAGGTTTTTGAGGAACTTATGAGCAGTTATGAAGGTGGTTGGGGATCAGGACAGATGTAACCACAGGCATAGGTTGTGCAACACAACCAAAGGGTGCTGAAAATTGCAGTTCTGCGGGATCTTGAGGATTCAGCGGACAGAGGAAGGGTGTCTCGGCGAATAGAGTGACCTCAAAAAGAGCATCAGTAAGGTATAAGAGTAGTGCAAAGGCATAGAGGATGGGATCGTTCATCCATATCTTAGCAAGCACTTTCATTCAGCAGAGGCTGTGAGAGGGAGGAAGATCGCACACAACCGAAAACACACCAAGAGACATATTTTCATTATGTATATTATAACTGGCTAAGGCCGACTAGTTTCATAGTTTACTTTGTATTTATCATTGTAACTCATTCAATTTAGTAGAAGAAGCCAACTTATGGCATTAAGTTTAGGACCATCTTTGTGAGCATCTGTGTGTTGTTGTGTGTATTGTTAAGCAAGAGGCCCCTTGTTGAGACTGCGCTTGTGCCAGTTGGTATCAGAGCCTGAGAAGAAGTACGGTTGAGTTGAAGCATCCTGTGAGTAGGAGAGATAGTAATACCAACCTGACTATCGCTAGTTGGTGTACGATCTCGAAGTAGAATCCGGTCAAGCTGGTTAGATCCCAGTGTTGAGCAATTGAATCCATAGAGTTGTGCACAATTGTGAAGTCCGTTTGCGATTGGACTAGTGAATATTTCGACTTACTCGAAATAATGGCTCAAAGAGGTGTTAATGTATGAGGATTTGGATGAAGAGCGCGTGGCGTAGTAGTCATAGTTGATCGTGAAATGTTTAACAAGTGCATGCGAACAATACGAAGCTTGATGAGTGAGGTTGCAGTGATCAAAGAGAGCCAAAGATGTGGATGCATTCCTAATGTGCTAGACCACAATGACGAGGAAGCCAAAGAGGTGGAAGAACGGGAAGCTGTCAAGGAAGAACCAGAAGATAAATTCATCAAGCTACTGTCAGAGATGAGGGGTAAGAAAAAGATGGATGTATCTACCTACTCAGGAAGTCTGGACCCAGAGAACTTGATAGACTGGTTCAGAAAAATGGAGAAATACTTCGACATAGCGTAGATTGAGGATCCTAAATGGGTTAAAACTGCATGTCTGAGGTTGAAGGGTCATGCCTCATTGCGGTGGGACAATGTACAGGCTGACAGAGTCAAGAAAGGTAAGGATAAAATCAAGTCTTGGGACAGGATGGTTGCCAAGCTGAAAGGGTGTTCTTGCCAGGTGACTATGTGATTTCCTTGTTCCAGAAGTTGCAAAAATTTTGATAGAAAGATATGACCGTGAAAGAGTACACGAAAAAATTCTATAGATTGTCGATTCAGTCAGGAAAAACCAACAAAGGTGAAGAATTTTTTGGGAGATATGTAAATTCCTTGAAGTATGCCATATAGGACAAGTTGAGCCTGTCGAGGTTCAGAGCAGTTGGGGAAGCCTACAAGTTAGCTCTGAAGGCAGAAGATAAACTGTCGAGGAAAGCTGGATCAGCTAGAGGGAGGATGACTAGTCGGGGTGTGAAGACTATTTCCTCAAAAGGTGAAGGTATCGAAACCAAGAGAGAATCCGTCGAAGACAACCAACGCACAGAAGGGACAATGACCAGAGAGAAAATGCAGGGAAACTGACGGGATGGTTGAGAGATCCGCGGTCGGGGTGCGTATGGTCGAAATGGTCCGACAGAAAAGAAAGGAGATGACAGAACAATTGTGGTTTGTTATAAGTGTCAGGGTGTAGGAAACAAGTCTTATGAGTTCCCCGAGAATCTACATGTGGCAGACAATTCGAAACCCATAGGTCGATGAGATGATCAAGGCGACGAGAAGATGGATTCGACTTTAGATAGTGGTGAATATGGTCGAAGAGGAGATCGAACCATGATGGCCAGGAGAACGTTGGTTCAGGAAGACCGACACAATGAGAAAGAGCTGGCACAATGAAAGGCTATCTCTTAGACTAGAGTGCAGATAGGCGACAGGTATTGCAAGACCATAGTCGATGGTGGTAGTACAAAGAATATTGTATCGACGGAGGTTTTAGGAACCCATGTCAACCCTTCTATTTACTTTGTTAGTATATTGTTGTTGGATGCATATGCTTTGTAGGTCGTCCCGTAGTATTTGTTGATCCATAGTTTGTATTATTGTTGTTGGACGCATATGCTTTGTAAGTCGTCTTGTAGTAATTGTTGATCCATATTTTGTATTGGCCCATGGTTTGTATTGACACATGGTATTGGTGCCTAGACTTAGTATATACGTTTGTGTTGAGACCAATGAAGGTACCGTGAAGTTATTTGTATTGAGCTTGCTCAAAGGAGGTTTCCCCCTCGAACTGTCCTGCGATCAATAAAAGTGATTCTGAGTTTTGTTATTTCTGTTATCTCGTGTATTTTCATTAATTAATTGCTGCAGGTTCTTCACATCTGGTATCATAGCACTTTCTTGGGCTTGCTGGGTGAACTTTCTGCCAAATTTTTTTTTTTCGCATCTGTTGCAGCTTCGGAAAGTACTTGGGCATAAGCCCTAAAATTCATTATGAGGAGTACCATAGGAACCTCGAAGTAGCTGACCCATTGAGATGACCTGCCAGCGAAAAGGGCAACGACCACTACCTGATTGACTAGTTCCCACTAGTGAGGTAAACCAAGAGCGATTATCAGTTTTACCTGATCCGTGGAGTGAGGGGTATTGCCCCAATACGCAAGCCATCAGGAAACATTGGTGGCCCAGTGAATCCCCTGAACCGATAGGAAGCCAAACATACCTCGGGTCCATATCTATTTTCAGCTGAACTGTTGCTGATCAATTCTGCGCCATTGCAAATCCATCTGTTGCCGATCACTTTTGTGTCATTGCAGATCCATTCCGAAAGCCGGTTATGATACATCCATTTCAAATCCATTTCTAAAATTCGTTTTAGATCCAACCGTTTTCGATCCATTCTAAGCTGTTCCAGATCCCGCCGTTTCTGAAAATTCTATTTTTTTGCCATATCTCCCTTGTTTTAACTCTGTTTTCCCTGAAACTTCACTGACACCCCTGCAATACCATTCTGCATATTTCATTCCTGAGGACCCTATCCCAAATTCCACTTCCCAGAGCCAAAAATCCCACATTTGTCTATTTTTAGGGTTTTCCATAACTCCTTCGATTTTCATCCAATCGTCCTCAAATATTTCCATCGTGTCCATTCCCTATTTCTGCTTCTTTGTCCCTCTTTGGCAAATTTTCTCATTCTTTCACCCCTCTGAAATCCTCATTTTCTACTTCCCTATCCATTTCAAAGTGTCCAAAACCTAGTCAAACCCCAATTACCCATATGAGTTTTTCCCAAATCCAAATTTCCCTTTACTAAATAAGCTTTTGTTTGTGTTTTACTATCCATTCCCCCCCACCCCCCCCAAAAAAAAATCCTGGTTATGGTTGTCACTCGTGCAGGAGCAAAAACCATGGAGGAAGCACTTGCAACAATCCAAACCAAAATCCAAGATCTGGATGAAAAATTTCTTGGCTTCCATCTTGAGCATTCAACCATGAACAACAAACAACAATCGAAGTCTTCATCAGAGAATGGGTTCTCTTCTTCCAGCAATTTCCATGGTCCAAAGCTTGATTTTCCTCACTTCAATGGTACTGATCCGACTGGATGGATCTATCGTGCAAAATAGTATTTCAGTCTGCATAATAATTTTGATGTCCAAAAAGTTCTAGTTGCATCCTTTCATTTGGAATAGGAATCCCTTCAATGGTACTGTTGGTACATCAAGGCTCATGACGAGCCAAAATGGATAGATTTTTGCCAACTCCTTTTGCAATGATTTGGTCCTAGTGCTTTTGATGACTTCACCGGAGCACTCACTAAACTTCATCAAATTGGCACTGTGAGAGAGTATCAGATAGAATTTGAGAAACTAGCCAATCACACAAAAGGATTGTCTGATGAATTCTACAGGAGTTGTTTTATCAGTGGTCTTAAGGATAAAATCCGCTCAGGGGTCAAAATTTTTTGTCCCAACATAATGATGGAAGCCTTGGGGTTGGATAAGTTGGCAAAAGACAAGATTGCTTCCCAACAGTGCTCCAAGCCCACTTTTGTTCCCTTTTGAAATATGGGTTCTCAACGACCTTCCATCTGGCCAGCTCCTCGACCAAATCCTATCAAGCATTTTTCCGAAACAGAGATGTAGGCATGTAGAGAAAAAGGGATTTATTATAATTGTGATGAGAAATTCACTCGGGGACATAGATGTGTTCAGTAAAAGCTCTATCTCTTGGATGTGGATTCTCCACCCGCCTCTGAAGTTGGTGAAGAAGCTCCAGAGACACCAGATGATCAAGTCGACATTCAGGTGCTTCCTATTGACCCCCCATCTCAGAACAACCAACCAGAGATATCTCTCCATGCTTTATCCGACTTCACCACCCCACAAACAATGCGGGTTAGAGCTTACTTCAAGAAGCTTCCCCTTACAATACTTATTGATTTTGGTATCACTCATAACTTCATTGACCCTCGGATCGTCAAACAAGCTGATTGTTTTGTCAATCCTTGCTCCATCTTTGAAGTCATGGTTTCCAATGGGGGCACATTACCTTGCAAGGGAAAGTGTCACAATGTGCGCATCTCTCTGGAAGATTATAAACTGCACTCTGACATGTTTACCTTGTCCTTAGGCGGATGTGATGTGGTTTTGGGCGTTCAATGGTTACGCACACTTGGCCCCATCTTATGGGATTTTGATGAACTTTGGATGCAGTTTTCAATCAATGGGACACACCACAAATTTACAGGCTTACAAGCAGGGTCTCTCCACATCATCAGTTCACATCGAATGGAAAAGATCCTTAAGAAGAATTCGCATGGTGTCATCGCTCAGCTCCATTCCATTCAGATGCACCCACCAACGGTCTCCACTACTTCCTTGGATAGATATGTAGGTGTCTTTGTTGCACCAGTGGGCTTATCATCTTCAAGAGACCTTTCCGGTAAGCATTTAGCCACATCTACATCTCAGTAGGAAATGATGGCTATTTTGCATGTAGTGCAGAAGTGGCATCCATCCCTATTAGGGAATTATTTTTGCATCAAGACTGATCTCCAGAGTCTGGAACATTTCCTGGAACAACGGGTCTCCTCCCCAGCACACCTGAAATGGGTTATCCAACTCATGGGTTATGACTATGTGATCACTTACAAGAAGGGTAAGGACAATATGGTGGCATATGCTCCTTCTTACACATTTGATGAACCAGTTTCTCTTATAGCTATTTCTTTGCTTGTTCCAAATTGGTTGCAAGTTGTTCAACATGGCTATCTCTTCTATGAACTCCATGCTTCTTCATTGGTAGGGCACTCTGGGTTCCTGAAAACCTATGACCAGGAACAATGTAACTTCTTTTGGTAGGGATTGAAAATGAAAATTCAATAGATGGTGGTTGAGTGTGATACTTTCCAGGTCAACAAGGGTGCAACGACACTCCTTTCGGGACTGCTCGAACCCTTGCCCATCCCTACATAGATTTGGACAACTATTTCTATGGATTTCCTAGAAGCACTCCGATGGTACAATACCACATCTAAAAGGATACCATATGAAGCAGTCTCTGGAAAGGCACTGCCAGTTCTTCTTCCATACTCGCTCAGCAGCTCCCCAGTTCAGGATATTGACTCGGTTATTCGAAACCGCAATCAGATTCTTCTCATTCTGCAGGACAATCTTCACATAGCAAGAACACGACTGAAACAACAAGCCAATCAGCACCGTTCTGAGCGCACTTTTCACGTAGTTGATATGGTCCTTCTTCATCTACCTCCTTCCAAGCAATCCTCCATGAAACTCAAATGGTGTTAGTGGGCCAGAATGAAACCCGAGGATGCTACAGGGAAACCACTCCTTCAAATTCTGCATCAATTTCCACATCTAAAGCATTGAGGACAAAGCTTTTTCTAAGGGAGAGTGGATGTTAGGAACCCATGTGAACCCTTCTATTTACTTTGTTAGCATATTTTTGTTGGACGCATATGCTTTGTAAGTCGTCTCGTAGTATTTTTTGATCCATAGTTTGTATTATTGTTGTTGGATGCATATGCTTTGTAAGTCGTCCCGTAGTAATTGTTGATCCATAGTTTGTATTGGCCCATGGTTTGTATTGACACATGGTATTGACCCATGGTATCGGTGCCTAGACTTAGTATATAAGTTTTTTTTGAGACCAATGAAGGTACCGTGAAGCTATTTTTGTTGAGCTTGCTCAAAGAATGTTGCCCCCTCGAAGTGGCCTGCGATCAATAAAAGTGATTCTAAGTTCTATTATTTCTGCTATCTCGTGTATTTTAATTAATTAATTGTTGCAAGTTCTTCACAGGAGTTCATCGAAAATTTTTGTTTGAGATGTAGGGAACATCCAAATCCATACAAGATATCTTGGTTGCAGAAGGGTCACCATGTGAAGGTAACTAGACAGTTCCTAATTAGCTGTAAGGTTGGGATGCTTGAAGACAGTGTACTGTATGAAGTAATCCCAATGGACGCATGTCATCTGTTGTTAGGGAGACCATGGCAATATGATTGGAATATGATCTATGATGGTAGAGCCAATACAGTCATGGTGTGGAAGAATGGCACATGGAGGACGCTAAAGCTGAAGCAGGAGGAGCAGGATGACTACAAGTAGGGAGAGAGCAACTATTGGGAGAAGCAAGTGTTGATGTGCTCAGCCAAGGAATTCCTCACAATGGAGGAGAAACAATCAGGATGTTTCGCCATCATTCTGAAAGAACCATGTGTGGAGAGGTCGACAATGGGGAATATTTCGGTCGCATTCAAAGAGATGCTTGACGAGTTTTGAAGCATAATAGTCGACAAAGCACCAAAAGGATTCCCACCGATGAGAAGCATATCCCATCAGATAGACTTGATTCCAGGATCAAGTTTTCCAAACAAGGAACCACATAGAATGAATTTGGTAGAGGGTTAGGAGCTCAATCGATAAGTCCAAGAGTTGTTGGACGGAGGATTGATCAAAGAGAGTCCGAGCCCGTGTGCGATACTCGTTGTACTAGAATTGAATAAGGGTGAAGAATGGAGGATGTTTACAGACTCCAAATCCATCAACAAGATCACGATCAAGTACCATTTTCCATTGTCAAGAATGGGTGACTTGATGTATTGCTTGAGTGGAGCGAGATACTTCACCAAGATCGACCTAAAAAGTGGTTATCACTAGATCAGGGTTAGAGAAGGTGACGAATGAAAAACAACCTTCAAGATGAAGGAAGGACTATATGAGTGGTTAGTCATGCCATTCAGATTGACTAATGCACCTAGTACATTCATGAGGTTGATGAATGATGTACTGAAGCCATTATTGGGACAGTTCATCATAGTGTACCTAGATGACATCATGATATTTAGTCAAACCAAGGTCGAACACTTGGATCACATTCGACAAGTATTGCAGAAGTTGCAGGAAGAGAAGTTGATGGTGAACCTACAAAAGTGTTTCTTCATGAAGGAAGAACTGGTGTACTTGGGATTTTTAATCTCGGGTAAAGGGTTAGTGAAGGACCCAGAGAAGGTGAAGGCAATATTGGATTGGCCAAAACTGACAAGCACGATAAGAGTGAGAAGTTTCCATGGAAATGTTGGTTTCTACAGGAAGTTCATCAGAGGATTCAGCTAGATATGTGCACCATTTACAGAGTGTATGAAGAAAGGGGAGTTCAAGTGGACAGAAGCTTCCCAAAGAGCTTTCGACAAGTTGAAGGAAAAGGTCATTGAGAGCCCAGTGTTAGATCTCCCATATTTCGACAAATTTTTCCAATTTGATTGTGACACAAGTGGAATGGAAATTGGAGCAGTGTTGAGCCAGGAGGGCCGACCAATTGCATTCTTCAGTGATAAGTTAGATGAAGCGAAGCAAAAGTATTCGTTCTATGACTAGGAGTTCTATGCTATTTTCCAAGCATTTAAGAAGTGGAGGCATTATTTTTTTCCCAAGGAATTTATGTTGTACACATATCACCAAGAACTGAGGTACTTCAGCACTCAATCAAAGTTGAATCAATGACAGATGATGTGGGTTGAATTCCTACAGGGATATACCTTCATGTTGCGACATAATTTGGACAAGTTGAACAAGGTTTCCGATGTGCTGAGTTGAAGAGTTTCACTACTGAACACGACGACAGTTCAGGAAATAGGAATAGAGTCAGTCAAACCAACAAGGATTTTGTGAAAGCATGGAAGGTGATTAGCGAACCATGGAGTGTCGACAGAACTCCATACTTGGATTATTTTATCCAAGAGGGATACCTATTCAGGGAACAACAGTTGTGTATTCCCAGAGGATCCATAAGGGAGAACCTAATCTGAGAACTACATAGCGGTGGATTACCAGGCCATTTTTGCATCGCCAAGATCAAGACGTTGGTCGACGAAAAGTACTATTGGCCAAGAATGACGACTAATGTCAGAAAGTGGGTACGATAGTGTCAAGTTTTCCAGTTGGAAAAAGGAAGAAGTCAGAATACAGGGCTGTATGCACCATTACCAGTGCCGAATACCCCATGGGAGCATCTAAGCATGGATTTTGTGTTAGGATTTTTGAAGACGTAGCATGGTAACAACTCAATATTTGTTGTAGTCGACATATTTTTGAAGATGGAACACTTTATTCCATATCATATGACAAGTGATGCCACAAGCATTGTTGTACTATTCTTCAAAGAGATAGTCATATTGCATGGGTTGGCGAAGAGTATCATGTCGGACATAGATACCAAGTTTATGGGGCACTTATGGAGAACCCTATGGAAGAAACTGGACACAAAGTTGTAGTTTAGTTCGGCATATCATCCGTATACAGATGAACAGACTGAGGTGGTAAACAAAATTTTGGGAAACCTTCTGAGATGTTTGACGACCAACATACCCAAGCAATGGGAAATGTGTTGGCATAAGTGGAGTTTGTGTATAACAAATCTGTGAATCGGTCGACAAGTATGAACCCATTCCATATTGTTCAAGGATGAATTCCACATGGAGTGGTGGATTCGCTGGAGATATTGATAGAAATCAGGAAGAACATGGTTGCAGAAAAATTCACAGAGCATATGAAAGAAGTGCATGAAGATGTGCGAAAGCGCATTGAAAAGAGCAATGCGGCATACAAGTTGACAACCGACAGGAAGAAGAGGCTACAATTTTTCAGCGAAGGAGACTTAGTCTAAGCACACTTGCGGAAGGAGAGATTTCCGACAGGAACGTATAACAAGCTGAAGTTGAAGAAGACTGGACCATGTAAGATTGTGAAGAATATTTTAGACAATGCCTATGTGTTGGAGTTGCCGAAGGACTTGAGCATTTCACCCACATTCAATGTCTCATATCTGTACAATTTTGAAGAAGGTTCAACTAGCAACAACGCAGAAGTGTCAAACATCGACTCGACAATGCAGATTCCAGGTCGACACGACAAGGAGGAAATCGCCGAAGTGTTGGAGGAATGCGAAGTTGAACGCACGTGAAGTTCATGGAAGAAATAATGTTTGGTCCAATGGAGAGATGATGAGTTGCAGGAGGCAACATGAATTTCAAAATAGGAATTCAGGAGATTAGAGGATCAATTGAGCTCTTTTTCACTTGGGGAGTCTGATGTAGGAGAACCGGGGCCTAGGAAACCCAGTCAAAGTTAATTGACAGAAGGAGGCTGACCAGGGGGAGTGTTGATGACCACTGGTACGAATTAAACTGGCAGTCGAAGCCAGGAAGTCAAGCAGAAGCTGTCAATATGTGGTCAAAAGGAGTAAGAGGTTGAGAGTCAACAATTTTAAGTTCGTCAGATGACAAGAAGCAGCAAAGGCATCAAAGGTCAACATATGGTCGAATGACGACACCAACGAAAGGGACGAAAGCCAAGCATGGAGGATGGGGTGGACTGCCAGCCGTGGAAGCAGAGTAAGCTGACAAGATAAGAAAGGTCGAGGCAAGACATGGGACGACAACTGTCACAAAGTTAGAGAAGCACATAAGTCAAAGTGAAGTACTTAGTAGCTATTGGAGGTTGTTGAGGAAGTTAGGAGCAGTTATGAAGCTGTTTGAGGATCATGACAGATGTCACCGTAGGAAGAGGTTGTGCATCAAAACTAGAGGGCACTGAAAACTGTAGGTCTACAGGATATGGAGGATTCAACGAACATATGAAGAGTGTTTCAGGGAACAAAGTGACCTCGGGAAGAGCAGCAGTAGGGTATAAGAGTAGTGAGAAGGCATAGAGGAGGGGATTGTTCATCCATATCTCAGAGAGAAATTTCATTCAGAAGAGGCCATGAGAGGGAGGAAGATCACACACAGCCAAAAACACACCAAGAGATATATTTTCATTCTGTATATTGTAACTGGCTAAGGCCGACTAGTTTCATAGTTTACTTTCTATTTATCATTGTAACTCATTCAGGTTAGTAGAAGAAGCCAAATTTTGGCATTCATTTCACGATCGGCTTTGTGAGAATCTGTGTGTTGTTGTGTGTATTGTTAAGCAAGAGGCCCCTTGTTGATACCTCTCTTGCGCCATTATTTTGAAGTGGAAAAAGGTAAACAAATTATTGTAGATTATGCCTCTACCTTGAGTCAAGACTCTAGGAAGAAAATTATGGATGCACTAAGAGTTAGTCCATTGACACGAAGTGAGACAAGGAAATGGAAAAGGAGAAGGAGAAGGAGCATACTCCACCATAATGAGTACCTTAGGCTTAAGCATGGATGGCCTCAAAGTACCCCTAAGGCCCAAACAATGGTAATTATAGCAATAGCAGAAGCATAGTCCACCAGAATGGATTCCAACTTACATGTAATGAGGAGGATCATGATTCCTTAAGAGATGTTAAAGTAAATCATTCACTACATGGAAAAAACCAATTAATGTAGGTTCTAGTGGAGGTTTTTAGTTTTACAAGATTGAGAAAAATTCTTAAACAACCTCCACAAAAACCTTTTCCAATGATGGTGGAGTCTTTTGTGCAATATGTTCACTATAACTAAAAATTATGGGTGGCCAAAGATTTTAATGGAGGTTTTTTCTCATTGTGCTTAAAATACTAAGGCACGTCGGTGAAAAATTAGTTAATATGCATTAGTTTGTGTTATATATTACAAAGCATTAGTTCTCCAAGGTCATTTGAGTATCAAAGCTCCAAGACCAAAGTGGAACACAGGTGCACCCATACACCTAAGAGAATCATTGATGCATCCATACCTTATAGGATCATCAATGCACCCATACCTATTAAGAGAATCATTCCACCCACACTAAACTGAAGCACCAATGTTGGTGGTACAATATCAAATATGAGCATTGATGCAATAAAGCTAAGATCTAGAAATAGTGATATAAAATAATAAATTAATTATTAGTTTATTATAAAAATATTATGTATACTTAGTAATTTTTACAACTTTGTTTTGTATTTAAGAATTTTTATGATTTCTTAATATTGATTGATTGAATTTAAGAAATATATGATTACTAAAATGTAGTATCTTTCATTACTTTTGTTATGAATTTTCAATTTATTAGTTCTTACCCATTTTTATTAATCAATCTATGATTTACAATTGAAAATTTGAAAATATTTGTATAATATTAAATAAATTCTATAATTTTATCTATTTGAAATAATATTTATAGTTAGAAGCATATGAAAAAACATATTAGAAATTAAAAAAAAAGAATAATATTATGAAATGCACAATAAATAATATTGAAATATTAAGTTTTATATTATAGTAGTGGTTGTGAAACTGATACAAAAACATGATGATTTTCAAACCACTCAATCCACTTAATTAAGGTATCCTTGTAATTACAAAACCACTCAATAGTTACATGAAAAATGTTTCATGAAAACTCTCCAAAACCACTCATCCACTAGATGTAATATTCCCAAACTAGAGAAGCGACACACTCAAACCAAAGAAGAGCACTAGTAACTTCGACACTTCAATACAATATTGGAGCATTGATTTTGTTGAACAAAAGGAGAGTATCAATTATTTAAGAACACCAAACAACCAATATGAACACCATGCAATTCAAAGAAACTCATAGCCTTGGAAGAAAAGGAGGTGGAAACCCCTTTGGACATGCACCAACTCTACAAAGAGGTGCCTCTTTTTTGGTAAATTTTACCCCGCATTTTTAATCCATTATCATTTATGTAATATTGTAAAAAAATCCACCAATAACCTACAAAATATAGGGAAAACCCTCAAACCAATTAAAAGAAAAACCAACAAAACTAGCTAATAAATAAGGAACAATATTGAAAAATGGAAAATAACATAAATAAAACAAATAATGGGGTCAAAATAAATAAAAGTATAGGGAGAAAAAGAGTTAGTTTGATGTAATACCATAGTTTAATTACTTGCAGTGATGGCTATTTATAATTCATCCTCTTGTCAAAGAAACCGATCTTCCTCTTCTCTCATGTGAAATGAAGTAAACCCTCACCTTTTCCTCATTTCAACAGTAATATTGTAGTTTTCCCACCTATTTTAATAACCTATAAAAATTTTTATTGTTTGGTGTTGCGTACCATCACTGTTTCAAATTTACCACATAAGAGCAATGGTATATCCATACTTAAGAGTACCACCAATGCTTCCATACCAAAGAGAATTAATCAGTGTTCCATACCCAAGATAATCATTGATGCTTCAAGATCGATAGGGAAAAACAGTTTTTTGCTCAAAGAAACCTCATTAACCTAGAATTAAAGGGAGGTGAAAACCCTTTGGGATATGCACCAATGGTACAAAGAAATGTGCCCCTTTGTTGGTTGATATTTGCCCTCATTTCCTAGTTATATTCATTGATTTAAAATAGTAGAAACGAATCCACAATTAACCAAGAAAATAAAGGTGAAACCCTCAAACTAATTAAAAAAAAAATACTAGATAAAATAAAGAACAATACTAAGAAATGGAAAATAATATAAATAAAATCAACATTGGAGTGAAAAGGAACACAACATAGGGACAAAAAGAGTTACCTTGATGAAATAGCTTTTGCTTTTCTCCACATTCATGGGAATTGTATTTTATCTTCTTGTAGAAGAAGCTCATATTCCTATTCTATCATGTGAAATGTAGAAATGAAACAAATGCTCACCTTTTCCTCTTTTTAAGAGTAGTATTGTAGTTTTTCCCACCTCTTCTAATAAGTTAAAACAACAAAAACAAATTATTGTTTGGTTCTACGATGTATTAGGATAATTGATGCTTTCATACCAAAGTGAAGCATCAATGTGCCATACCCAAGAGGATTATTAATGCTTCAAAATCAGTAGGGAAAAACATAGTTTTTTTGAAAGAAGCCTCTTGAACCTACACTTATTGGAGGTGAAAACCCTTATGGATATGCACCCATGGTGCATAAAAATGTACCCCTTTCTTGGTTTAAATTGCACCTCATTTGATAACCATTTATTTTGATGTAAATTCCTAAAATAAATCAATGACTAACCTCTAAAATAGAGGCAAAATCATCAACAAGCCAAAAAAGGGAAGTAAACCTAACTAAGAACTTAGGAAAAATAGCGGAAATGGAAAATAATAGAAATACAATCAATATTGAATCAAAGAGGGCATGTTAATCCCTAGATGTTGTGACATTAAATTTCTATTATTGTATTAGTATTTTATTTATTAGTTGGCTAGGACCTTAATTGTAGTTGTATGGTCATCTAGGACCTTAGGACCTTAATTGTAATTGTACCCTTTGTTTCCTATATATACCAAGGAGACATAGTTTCAAAGAACTGGCATCTCATCTTGTCTTCCAAATTTGATACAATTTAAAAGGATTTTCCCCTTGAAGATTTCACTCCTTCATCTCTTTATTTCATTCTCAAGGCATTCAGCTACTCTTTCTTTCTATTTTTATGCTATTTTGAAAATTTGGTGCATAAAATTTGGTATCGTATCCTTTTTCGCTATAATGTTTTTCAGGGGATGTCTCAAATAGTGAAAATTTGACGATTATTAGGGTACATCTAAAAGTACATGCTATAAATTTTTCATGTATTGGTGCACTATAATATCATAGTTATAATCTGTGGAAGTTGGGGGTTTTTACTAGTTCAAAAACTAGTCTCAAAAAGGTGTTATTGGTAAAATTGTTATATAGAAATCTTGGAAATTCCAAATTGAGTGCCATCTATTGCATAAAAAATAATATAGACCATAGTGTTTTTGGTAAAATATTCAAAAGAAGGACTAGAAACTAAGATTTGTGGCAGACCATACAAGTTCACTCTCCTGAAAGTGACAAAATCAACAAGTTTTGAGAAATTTACCATAACATTATCTTGGTACATCATAATTTGGTAAAACCCATAACATTACATAGAAGTCATATCGAGCTACTATAAAAACAATTGTCAGAACTACGAGGGACAAAATTTTAGAGTTACCACAAGTGGAAGATCATCCAGAAATACATGCTCCAAATCAAGGTTTGAAAAGGTATGTAATTTACAATTGACATAAATTTTGATTTAAATATCTATTTGGGGTGAGTAAAAAAATGTGGTGAATTTAAAATATAAAATAGGTATAGATAAATATTATTGTGAACCCACATGGAAAAGGGTATTGAAAAAAATTTACACCAATTAAACCTTGAAAGAGCTCAACTATAACTCAGGAAGAAAGTGAAGATATATATAATGAGCTATCTAATTTAGGGAACATGTGATGAACTAAATGATTTTATAAAAAAAAGGTGGATTTGACACATGTAAAGAATGAAATAGAAGTGAAAATGGAATAGATGGAACATAATATGGAAAACATGGGTCAAAATATGGAAAAGTTGGTCAATAAATATGATCTCAAATATATCAAGGTAATGGTGAGTGAGATAAGACATATATTTAATCCTAATTCACCTCCTCATGAAAAGGATAGGGATAAAAAGAGGGTCTTTTCCAAGTCACATATTCAGAAAAATGAAAAACAATTGGAGAACAAGAGGTTTGAGTCCCTTCACTTGATCAGTCATTACTCCGGGATCCACATCATTGTTGGCTCAACTTGGGACCAATGAACTAATTCATTACCAAGATAGATATGAAGAATTTTTTTGGTAATGATCCCATAAAATGGATAAATTCTATGATCTACACCAAGTGTCAACTTTACAAAAGGTAGTTATTGCATCCTTGTATCTACAACTTGATGAATTTGTGTGGTACCAATATCTTTGTGATCATAAAAAGGACTCTATTGTCTCTTAGTATGTATTTATGGATGAATTGATAGAACATTATAGGCGTATTAAGAGAAACAGTTTCTTTATCCAATTGATAAATCTCATGCAAAGAGGTCCATTTATAAAGCACAATAATATTTTTCAAAAGATAACTCTTAAAGTAAAGAACATTTTAAAGGATAAATTTTTGGATCTCTTAATGATCACTTTAAAGGATCTAGCATTCAACATGAGGTACATCTCTTTGAATCTAAATCATTGGAAATTGATTTTATCTTGGAAAAGAAAGCTGAAAGTAAAAATATGACTAATTCAAGGTTTTCCACTACCACCTATAGAGAGGGAAATGTCACCACCCCACTCCTTGCACCCTCCACTATAACATAACTTAGCATACAATTTTGAATCCTTGCAATTGGAGGAAATAATATCAAAGGGACTATTTTTTAATTGTGATCTAGTAATAACAGTAAGGAGCATAAGTGCAATGATAGGAAATTATTCTACGTAGATTGTGAAGAGAAAGAAGATCTAGAACTGGAACAGTGTCAGGAGGTAGAACTATAAGATTTTACTCTATCCATATCTTTCCATTCATTGGCTAGAATTAACACTCCTTAAAATATTAGGATAGAAGGATATATCAAAAATAAAAAGGTAATGGTGTTGATTGATTATGGTAGTACCCATAAATTCATTAGTTGCAAATTAGCCAAAATTCTCAATTTATTTATATAGATAGCACTAAAGTTCCAAGTAATGATTGCAGATGGAGGTATTATAAATTGTTTAGGAAAGTTCCATAATATTAATCTTACTATGGGGAAATATTTATTGGTTACTCCAATGATTGCAATCCAAATGGGTGGTGTTGATGTTGTATTAGGGGTCCAATGGTTACAATCATTGCGAATAGTTACCATTAATTTTTAGATATTTTTTCATGAGATTCTTCTCAGAATGGAAGGAAATTAAACCTAGAGATATTCTAGGGTAATCCTCTAAAGTGATAAGCTCTAACAACATGACAAAGCTAATAAAAAAGAGACACCATGGTGTAATTGCACAATTATGCTCACTAGATATTTAAGAATCTATACCTTCTATTCCATTGGTTCTCCAAAGAGTTATTGGCAATCATTCCAAGCTATTTGGAGGGATTCCTAATATTATTCCACCTACTTGAGGTCACGGGGAGTTCACTAGAAAGTCAATAGCATATCACGTCCATTCATATTAGGGGTTTGAATACTCTTTAAAACTTCAAAAATATATCTCCTCATATTAAGGGGTCAAGGGGTGTTTTTAATTTGACGTAGTAACATAAATATTGGGGGTTATTTTATTTGGGATGACTGGGGAATAACCTCCAAGTCATGGGATGGATTCATACCTCCAAATCATGGGATCAATTCATACCCACCTACAACTTAAGGACCCTCCATTTTTATTTGATATTTCTTATGATCCAGAGTTTGGAATAAATCTAATAATAGTGTACCAATGATAATATCGATGGAAGTCTCTTTGGATTACTAGCCTTGAGAAATCCTCATTTAATATTTTATTTAGGCTTGGCTTGAATTTATGTTATATTGTTTTTAATCTTTAAGTTAAGAGATGTAGCTAATTGGGAGTTACTGAGTTGAACAATTGTATTGTATTTTAGTTAATTGGGAGTTCTATAGTAAAAGATCTAAATCTTCATTTTTTAGGTTGGGGTTTAGGTGGGTATTGAGATTCAATCAAACCTTGCTCCATGACAACCAAGAAAAGTGAGATCAATATTTCTTGGCTCACTAGAACCAATAAAAGTTACATCAATCTTTCTTGACTAATTATTTCTTTCAACTTTTTGTATTCTTCTTTAACATTTTCACATTGCCAGTTAGGAATAGTTGTTAGATTGAGTTATATTTGGCACATCTGTAATTGTATTTTCAATTCTTATATGAAAGGCATCCATCTTAATATTGTATTGGAATTGACATGGACATACGTGAAAATCTAAATCATTATTTACATACCCTCTGTGTTATTCTTACCATGAAATGGTACCACATAAGTTTCACCACCTATGTATCTTTATAACTATTGCATGTTTGAAACCTAACAATGGATATTTTTACCTCTCCTATAAAGATAAAAAAAAAAAACTAGATATAACCCAAGAAAAAGTAACTAAATGTGGTTAATTCCCTTGATTGCAAGAATAAATGTAGAGGAAGTGGAGGAAATTCATTGCATCTTGTGAATGACCCAAATCCAAGCTATGCACATGATCATATAGTGTTATTTGAAAGTAAGAGGAATTTTTCTATGTTCATTTGGGTTCAAATATCAATGATGTTTGTTTTGATACGAAGGTAGGGGAGTCCATCCACGAAAGGGTTTCAAGTTTGCATTTTTATGGATTTTAATTTATTAAACTTATAGAAAACATGAGCTCTCTATGCCTATACTTATATTTACATGACATAAAAGTGGTAGATTGGCAGGCTGTGGTGTGAAACATCTGCAATTCTCATCTTTTTTAAGCATTGCACTAACTATTGGACCATCATCCTTTTACATTATTTGTTATGTAGATCTCTTCACTGGGTTTCCTTTTACACATTTTTCCTTCCCCCGTACTATTTCATTGGGTCTTCCACTATCCAATGCTACAAATTGATCAGTCACCCTTGCAATCCTAGTGGGATCATTATTAGCAGTATATTATTATTTTATTTAGTATCATGTTCGTTTATACTAAGATGTGTTAGGGCTCCTGTTTGTTACAACTTGATAATATGATATAAAAGGGGTATTAAGTGTTGATAAAAATGGATACGTACAATATCTGGTGAAACTAGGGGTTTTCTTAATTGGAAAGGAATATTGGAAGGGGGGTTCAACAATAAAAATTTAGGAGGAATTTTCCAATATTTAGTGAAATTAGGGATATTCTTTAATATCATGCGAACGATCGTGCTATGTAATGGGTTCACTGAGTGAACTCCCCGTGCTTGAGGTCATGACCATGCAACTTGCTTGCAGCTGGGATGTGTACCACCTAACACTACAAGGAAAACACCTTGTAGTGGAGGTTTTTGTGAAGGTTTTTAGTGTTACAAGATTGGGAAAATTTATCAAAAGAGAAATATACTAAAACCTCCACCTTTGATAATGGATGTTTTTGTCGATGTTTTAATGCATGTCTATTATAACTAAAAAAAAGTTGACGGTTGAAGGTTATAGTAGATTTTTTTTAATGGTGTGATATTCTTACAATGGCACATTGATGCATTTAAAATACATGCACACCAATGCATTTCATAGACAAACACACTAGTGCATACCACTTAATTGCGATATAGTCCAGCGCATTTCATTTATATAAACCTCGATGCATGATTAGAATTCATAGCACCAATTATTTTCCTTCCATTTAAGGCATCAGTGCATTTAATTGTATGATAGTACCAATGTGTACATTTTAAATGTGATTCATTGGTGCTTTCCATTTATATAACTTCCCAAGCATTATTTATGTATAATAACACCAGTGAGTTATGTATGTATCATAGCACCAATGCATATAATTTATGATTAACTTAGCATCAAGATTATAATTGTAGGTAACACGTCAGTGTTGATGGTGATCAAATGTGTGTCGGTGTCGATGGTGCACAAATACACACTTGTGACTATGTTATTGTGTGCATTGTACTATCATGGAAATTGAACAATAGCTATAGATGTTGTTGTATTTGTAATAGATAACAAAAATGATGTTGTTATATATATGGCGTTGATGTGTATTATTGTTTGATCATCGATGACCAATTTTTTTATAATAAATACAGGTACCGATGCATTTAATACCTTAAAAAACATTGTTGCATACTAATTTACATTTTGAAAAACACCATAAAGAAAAACCATTAGACAATCAAATAGTTTTTATAATAATATTGATATTTTAATTTTAATTATTTCATTTAGATATAATGATTATATTAATGAGTTCTATCATTGAATTACACATTTGTTCATTTTAAAATATAATCATCCATATATTTAATCAGCAATGTAACATTTTATGACATTAGACAACGCAATAGAATATGAAAACCATTTTATTATATGTGAATAAGAGATCGTTCATCATACAAAATGGGACAACATAAATGTACACAATAATAAAATGTAAATATGTAATTGTTACACTTATCGGTAACTTGTGGTCACTCAACTAAGACAATATGTCTAGTACATTAAACAAAATGTATGATTTTCATAGACATTAATTTCAAAACATACAACTTGCATTAGCATTCCATTATATTGATCATCATTCATCATTGAAATTGTTATCAATGCTCAAGTTGCTTGCATGCCTCATTTCTTCATCACTTATAGGAGATATTGTAGTTGGTTATATGGCCAAATGTTTTGTGGATTGGCTTAGTTTTGCTCATTCTCTTCGTGTTCCATCTACAAACATGGAAATAAAGTGTAATGAGTATACCTAAATTTATAATATAATATAAATCATTATGTAAATTGGTAAGTGTATCATAGCAAGAAATGATTCATAAATAATACACATTCTTTCAAAGCCATATTTCATGCCATATCTCAACAACTCTTCTCTCGACTCCTCTCCATACTTTGTATGACATAACAAGTCATAGATTTAATATACACGTTTCTTGGTGTTCCATTAATTATAACATCAAGAAAGCAAAACAACATATCTAATTAGAAATTCCATAATTAACATTTGATAATCCGACTTATACTCATAATCAATACTTAACCCAATGTCAATAAATTTTTTTGATGGTTTTTCTTTGTATGTTAGAACCTGTAATGAGACATCCATGTATGATTCTAAATTAAATAAAATATAAATATCACAATAAATCTGAAATCTTATGTAAGACAAACACACTCACAAACTTTGTGATCAACCATTTTCTTCATTGTCATTCTATCTTATGTGTTGAATGGGATCCATTTTGTTTTCTTTTCTACAAAAAAAACAATTGAAAATCAATATTTCCTGCAAAAATTAAATTTTATGTATAAAACTAAAAATAAATAAAAAACCAATGATTTCATATGTTTGATGCACGTTTTTGTTGAGATGGCTCCTCTTGAGATTTAATTATGTTAATTTTTTTGAGCATATTTTTGTATACTTTTTTGGACATCCCTATTGGCATGTTTTGAATATCACCATGTTCATCCTTTGGATTATTCATAATCTTCCTGGAAAATGAAAATAAAATAAAAATATGTTTATATTGATGTACATATTAGAAGAAAGATATTTATGAACAATACATTTTAATTATTGTTTCTTGTTATTGTATGTTTTTTCTATCGTAATATTGATAGGTCACATTGACCATTACTTTATAAATGCTTGTTGTAGTTTATATATAACCTGATTCTTGGACTCATTAGATTAATTTTTGTACTATAAGTGAAAAGTACATGTATATGTTCCCTTCACAATATCTCCCATAGTTTTATATAAAAAAATTCCTCTTTTTATTAACTTACAACCCCAATCCAAATAAAATGATGACTAATTCATCACAATTTACATCCTTCATAATTTTTATTTTCTTAGGAGAACATTTCATTCCCTCATTTCTAGTCCCTACAAAGAATTCAACAAATGTAAAATAAATTGTTTGAAACATGTTCACAATTATTTCTAATTATTATTGAAATTCAAAGAAAAATTTCATGTTAATTACCTTTCGATTCACCTAATTCATCTCTTTGCAAAACGTCAATCAAGGTTTTACACTCTTTTGAGCTACGATTGCAAAAAAAATTATCTATTTTCGTCAAGCTTTTTTCTCTACATGACACAAATTTACCAATACAAATCATTTAAACATACAAATAATTCAAACATATTAATTTTATACTAAAATTTAAAAAAAAAGAATTCGTGTACTCCCTGTTTGGACATGTTCCCATCATTTTCATTGAAACATATATTTTTCCTTGAACTTCTATTAAACACATCTTATCAATAAACTCCCCGCATCATGAAATAGAGAAATTAAGAAATATGTTTTACAAGTAAATTAAATAATTTAAGATAAAAATGTATTCTAGTTTAACGGTGCAAATTATTCAAGAATATGCATAGGTGTGCCATAGATAGCAGTATGCACCAATAAATTTTTTGATGCAGGAGCATCAGGGCCTAGGTAGATCAGTCGAAGTTGATCGACATGAGGAGACTGACCAGAGCGAGTGCCGACGACCATTGGTGTGGAGGAGTAGGTTGGTTGTCGAATTCAACAAGTTGAGCAGAAGCTGTCGAAGTAGTCAACAGGAGTGAAGAGGTCGAAAGTCGACATGTCAATGTCGACAGATGACAGTCGATAGTCGACATGTGAATGTCGATAGGCGACAAGTTTCCACAGAGTCGTGGGAAAGTCGACATGTTGTCGAACCACGATATCGACAAATTGGGCATGAGCCAAGCGAGAAGGAAGGGGTAGACTAGCGAAGCCTGAACGTAGAGTAAAGTTGACACACAGTATGGCCGACAAGATGGTTTACTGTAGCATGTCAGAAGGAAGCGTAAAAGTCAAGGAGAGTACTTGGAAACAGTTCGGAGTTGCTGAGGAAGTTAATGGCAGTTATTGAAGGTGGGTGAAGACATGATGGGTGTTGTCATAGGAAGAGGCTGTGCAACACGATTAGGGGCACTGAAAATTGCAGGTTGGTAGGATCGTGGAAGGATCGGTTGACCGGAGGATGCGTGTCTCGAGTGTTGGCGTGGACATTAGGAACAATAGAATCCAAGTAGAAGACCATGGACTTGATATTTTGGGGAGGATAATTCCATTGTGTTGGAGTGGCAAATCAAAGTTCGGGGAGAAATTCTTTAGATTGGAGAGGACAGTCACACAGCTTCCGAACGCAAAGAAGATCGAGCAATAGCTCAGAGTTCCATAGCGAACCAGGAGAGGGTGAGGTCGACATACTAATAGAGAACACCACAGTTACTTATGTATTGTAATGGTCGAGGCCGACATATAGTTAGTTATTTGTATTTATAGTTATTTCGCATTGTAACCGATTGGTAAAAGTAATATAAGCCACTTCCGGCCTCCTGCTTTACATCTAGTATTGTGTGAGCATTGTGGTTGTGTCATGTGTATTGTTAAGCAAGAACCTTGTTGTGATAAGGTGACCTTGCATCAGTTGGTATCAGAGCTAAAGTATCCTGAGAGCTGAAGGATGGCTATATCAGAGCGGGAAGAAAATCCTACGTACAGAAGAACATTAGTGGTATTAAGCATGCAAGTGCATTGAATAGCTCCAGCTGACATTGGGTAGAGTTGTACACAACTTGTTGAAGTCCGGTTGCGATTGGATGAGTGAGAGTTTTAGCATAGGTCGAAAATGGCTCACAAACACGTAAATTTCCGAGGATGAAGAGCACATGGTGCGGCAGTCACAGTTGATCGTGAGATGTTCGACGAGTGCATCCAAACAATGTGAACTTTGACAAATGAAGTTGCATCGATCAAAGAAAATAAAAGGCATGGTTGTATTCCTGATGCACTAGACCAAAGCGACGAGGAAGATGAAGAAGTGGAAGTTTGGGAAGCTACAGGAGAAGAACCAGAAGAAAAATTGATCAAACTTTTGACAGAGATGAGAGGTCGGACCAAGGTAGATGTTCATACCTACTCGGTAAGTCTGGATCTAGAAGATTTGATTGACTGGTTAAGAGAAATGGAGAAATACTTCAACATAGAGCAGATCAAGGATCCTACGTGGGTTAAGACTACATGTCTAAGGTTGAAGGGTCATGCCTCATTATGGTGGGACAAGGTATAGGATGACAGAGTCAAAAAGGGAAAGGAGAAAATCAAGTCCTTGGATAGGATGGTTGCCATGCTGAAAGGAAATTTCTTATCGAACGACTATGTAATTTCCTTGTTTAGGAAGTTGCAGAACATTCGACAAAAGGAGATGATTGTGAAGGATTACACAGAAGAGTTCTATAGATTGTCGATAAGGTCAGGCAAGACCAACGAAGGCGAAGAAGCTGTCGCTAGTTATGTGAACGGCTTGAAATATGCCATTCAGGATGAATTGAGAATGTCAAGATTCAAAGCAGTGGGTGAATCCTACCAGTTATCTCTAAAGGCAGAAGAGAAACTATTGAGGAAATGCACAGCAACTAGAGGTCGAATGATTGGTCGAGGTGCAAAGACTGTTTCCGTGAAAAGCCAAAGTAGCGGTTACAGGAAGCCTAACTGTCAAAGATAGTCGACATGTGGAAGGGACATCAACAAGGGAGAAAGCGCCAGAGAACCAACACGATAGTCATGAGAACCGCGATCGAGGTGCGTATGGTCTAGGTGGTCCATCCAATAGAAAGGGAGCTAACAGACCAACCATAATCTGTTATAAGTGTCGTGGAGCGGGACACAAGGAATATGAATGCCCAGAGAACCTACATGCTGCAGAGGAGTCGAAACCCAGACATCAAAGGGATAAACAAGTCGACGAGAGGGAAGAGTCGGCATCTAATAGTAGTAGAGAGGAGAAAAGAAGAAACTGAATTCTGATGGTCAGTAGAACATTGGTTCAAGAAGACAAACGCAAGGAGTAAGATCCGGCACAATAGAAGACGATCTTTCGAACGAAGGTGCTAATCGGTGAATGGTGTTGCAAGACCATAGTTGATGGCGGAAACATTAAGAATCTTGTGTAGATAGAGGTCATCGACAAGATCGAGTTGAAATGTCGAGAACACCCACACCCTTACAAGATTTCATGGTTGCAGAAAGGACACCATGTGAAGGTGACCAGACAGTGCATGATTAACTTCAAGGTTGGGAAGTTAGAGGACAGCATACTGTGCAACGTAATCCCAATGGACGTGTGCCATCTGTTGTTAGGAATACCATGGCAATATGATCGAAAAATGATCTATGATGGTTGAGCCAACATAGTCATAGTGTGGAAGAATGGCGTGTAGAGGACTCTTAAGCCAAAACTGGAGGAGCAAGCCGATGGTAAGCAGGGCGAGAGCAACTTTTGGGAGAAGCGAGTGCTGATGTGTTTAGCGAAAGAATTACTTGCGGAGGAGGAAAAGCAGTCGGGGTGTTATGCTATCATTCTAAAAGGACCATGTGTCAAGAAGACAGCAATGGAGTAGACAATTCTGGTCGAAGTCAGAAATATGCTCGAAGAGTTTTGCAGCATAATGGTTGATGAGATACCAACGGGGTTGACACCAACAAGAAGCATATCCCATCAGATCCACTTGAATCTAGGGTCGAGTCTTCCAAACAAAGCACCGAATAGGATGAGTCCGACAGAAGGTCAGGAACTCATTTGATAGGTCTAGGAGTTGTTGCACAGAGGGTTGATCAGAGAGAGTCTGAGTCCATGCGTGGTACCAGCAGTATTAGTGCCAAAGAAAGGTGGAAAATGGAGGATGTGTACAGACTCCAGAGCTATCAACAAAATCACGATCAAGTATCTGTTTCCATTACTGAGAATGGACAACTTCATGGATTGTTTAAGTGGAGTGAAGTACTTCACAAAGATAGACCTGAAGAGCAGTTATCACCACATTCAGGTTAGAGAAGGACATGAATGGAAAAAAACATTCAAGACAAAGGAAGGGCTGTATGAGTGGTTAGTCATGCCATTTGGATTGACTAATGCACCCAGTACATTCATGTGATTGATGAATGAAGTACTGAAACCATTCTTGGGAAAGTTTGTCGTAGTCTATCTCAGCGACATTTTGATTTTCAGTCAAACCAAGGAAGAACACTTGGTGCACATTCGACATGTGTTGCAGAAGTTGTAGGAAGAGAAGCTGATGATGAACGTTGTCACATCCCCTCCCATCATACTAATGATATGGAGAGAACATGATGCTAAAACTGGGCATCTAGCCCCATGTGAATTAAGTAAACTCATTGATAACAAAAATACATATGCATACGCATATTGTAAGAAACACAACGGAGTTAAAATCATCTACATATCTAACACACATTCAACATTTTCATGACAAATATTAAATAAAGACATTGCATAATTTATACAAGAGAGTAGTTATCTTGAAACGAAGTAGTCACGAGCAACTAGCTATGCAACTGCAAAATTCCACCCAACCATAGGCTAGTTGTGGTCATCAATCTCACAACACAATAGCCACCCTTGAGCTGGGCATGATTTTTACAAGGAAAAAGGGAACAACAGACTCACACATAGCCAAAATACACCAAAATCATCCAAGCCAATCCACTATTGGGTTTATCAGGCTACTAAGGAAATGGAAAGGAAGAATTGCTAAGCTAGCGAGCTCAACCGCAGAGATGTGGATGCCCTCTACAAGATCTATCTAGCTTGGTCCCCACAATACCTACACTCCCGGCAAAATGAAGTATTCCCTTCACTACTGCACAATCCCTCAGGCCATACCTCCCATTCTAGTGTTCTTCCAAGGTGTGCATAGAAGAGTAGCTAACCCTTTTGATATTCTTGAGAGGTTACCTTCCTCACTAGGTTTATCAAGCCAATTTTGGTCCACTTCCACTCCAAATTTCTTGCTCACAGGTTCAAACCAAAACAGGGATGCACATAACAACAAAATAACAAGTGTTGGGCATGAAGGGAAACGTTTTTACAGTGGGATGCCCAAAATGGGGTTTCCATTAGCTTCATAAAAATGTGGGCAACCAAAAATGAATTGGTAGATGGGGAATTCAACCATGGGAGGGCAAGTCGAATTCATAAAACGTTTATGGGTATTCAAGGGACAGAAACGGCCTCCATAAACCCCCAAATTGTGACTCCCTTCCTCCCAGCCACTATGTAATAAAAAAACGAGTTCCCAACCATGGAAAATGCAGGAAAATGATGGAAAACATGAAGGAGAAAGCCCCAGTTAGCTCAGACTGCGTGAGAGAGCAAAGGCCATGGGTGAAGAATGGATTTGGGCACAATTTTGTGGGTGTTTTCTTGCCCAAGAAGCAAAAATACGATTTCCCAGGTTGATGGCTTGCCCATGCACGAAATTGGTTGCCATACCTCTCCATTCCCAAGGCATTAACTACCTAAACAAACTCTTGGAAGAATTAAATGATTGGGTGCATAAGTCAAAATGGGTAGTTGAGGGTTTATGGGTTTTCTCATTGACACATGGATTGACTCTATTGGCTCAAAGGTTTGAATATTTTCCTTCCCTATTCCTTGTGAAATCATGCCCCAATCTCTTGTTGCATTGCATAGCTAGTTGTGGGTATTTCATTAAAATTCGTATTTACATGATGTCTTAATTTACATTGTGCATGTCTAGCACAAGAACCATAGGGATGTATTTTTAATTGTCGATACATAAAACGATAAATCAATGGTGGGGCCTTGGCCTTGAGCTCCTCACCATGATCTAATAACGATATTTACATCATTTATAATTTTAATGCAATAGGGTCAAAATCGGGATATTACAAACCTGCAAAAGTGTTTCTTCATGAAGGAAGAACTGCTATACTTGGGATTCGTAATATCGGGTAAAGGGTTGGTGATGGACCCAGAAAAGGTGAAGGTGATATTGGATTGGCTTGAACCGACAAGCACGTCTGGGGTGAGGATTTTCCATGGACTTGCCACTATCTACAGGAAGTTCATCATGGGATTCAGTCAGATTTGCACACCATTGACAGAGTGCATGCACAAAGGGGAGTTCAAGTGGACGGAAGCAACCCAGTGAGTTTTCAACAAATTGAAGGAAAAGGTCACTGAGGGCCTAGTGTTGGTGCTCCCAGATTTCAACAAAATTTTCCAGGTCGATTGCGACACGAATGGAATAGCAATTTGAGCAGTATTGAGCCAGGAGGGCCGACCAGTTGCATTCTTTAGTGAAAAATTGGATGATGCAAAGCGGAAATATTCGGTCTATGACCAGGAATTCTATGCTATTGTCCAGGGATTGAAGAAGTGGAGGAATTATTTGCTGCCCAAGGAATTTGTGTTGTACACAGATCACCAAGCATTGAGGTATCTAAATACTCAGTCAAAGTTAAATCAGCGGCACATGAAATGGGTCGAATTCCTACAGGGATATACGTTTATGTTGCGACATACGTTGGGCAAGTCAAATAAGGTTTCCGATGCGCTGAGTAGAAGAGTTGCATTACTGAACATGGCGACAGTTCAGGAAACAAGAATAGAGTCGATAAATATAGCGTACGCTATTGACGAGGATTTTGCGAAAGCATGGGAATCTTGTTGTGGACCATGGAGTGTCGAATGGACTCCATACTTGGATTATTTTTTCCAAGAAGGCTATCTATTAAGGGGAAATCAGTTGTGTATTCCCAGAGGATCAGTAAGAGAGAACCTAATCCAAGAGTTGCATAGCGGTGGATTAGTAGGTCAATTTGGCATCGACAAGACTAAGGCATTGGTCAAAGAAAAGTATTATTGGCCAAGGATGGCGACAGATATCGAAAAGTGGGTTCGACAATGTAGAGTTTGCTAGTTGGAAAAAGGGAGAAGTCAGAACACGGGGTTGTATACATCGTTGCCGATACTGAATACCCCATGGGAGCCCCTGAGCATGGATTTTGTGCTAGGATTGTTGAAGACGCAGCAAGGAAGCAACTAAATATTTGTTGTAGTCAACATATTTTCAAAAATGGAACACTTTATTCCATGTCGGAAGATAAGTGACGCCACAAGCATTGATGTATTATTCTTCAAGGAAGCAATCAGATTGCATGGGTTTCCGAAGAGTATCACATCAGACATAGATACCAAGTTTATGGGTCATTTCTGGAGAACCCTATGGAAGAAACTGGACATGAATTTGCAGTTTACATCGACATATCATCCGCAGACAGACGGATAGACCGAGGTGGTGAACATAAGTTTGGGAAACCTTCTGAGATGTTTCACGGCCGACAAACTCAAGCGGTGGGAGAATGTGCTGGTGCAAGTAGAGTTCGCGTACAATAATTTTGTGAATCGGTCGACAGGTTTGAGCACATTCCAGATTATTCAAGGAAGAATCCCACATGGAGGGGTGGATTTGGTCGAGTTGCCGAAGGAAACCAAGAAAAGCATAGATACAGAATCATTCGTAGAGCACATGAAAGAAGTTCATGAAGATGTGGAAAAGCGCATAGAAAAGAGCAATGCATCATACAAGTTGAGAGCCAACGGCAAGAAGAGGCTACAGTCATTTAGCGAAGGAGACTTGGTCTATGCTCATTTGCGGAAGGAGAGATTTTCGACAGGGACATATAACAAGCTGAAGCTGAAGAATATTGGACCATGTAAGATTTTGAAGAAAATTTTGGACAATGCTTATGTGTTGGAGCTACCAAATGACGTGAGCATTTCACCAATGTTCAAAGTCTCAAATCTGTACAAGTACGAAGAAGGTTCAAGCAGCAAAAGTGCAGAAGTGTTGAACATTGACTAGACAACACAAATTCTAGATCGACATAAGGAGGAAATCATAGAAGTAATAGAGGAACGCGAAGTCGAGCATATGCACAGTTCGTGAGGGAAGGAATACTTGGTGCGATGAAAGGATGATGAATTGCAGGAGGCGACATGGATTTACGAAGAAGAGTTCAGGAGACTAACAGAGTAGTCGAGTTCTTTTTCACCTGGGGAGTCTGATGTAGGAGAATCAGGGCATAGGGAGATCAGTCGAAGTTGATCGACATGAGGAGACTGACAAGAGGGAGATTCGATGACCACTTGTTTGGAGGAGCACGTTGGCTGTCGTACGCAACAAGTCGAGCAGAAGCTGTCGAAGCAGTTGACAGGAGTGAAGAGGTCAAAAGTTGACAGACGACAATCTATAGTCGACATGTGAATGTCAATAGGAGACAAGTTGCCGCAGATTCGTGGGAAGGTCAACATGTTGTCGAACCGTGATATCGACAGATTGGGCATGAGCAAAGTGAGGAGGAAGGGGTGGACTAGTGAAGCCTGAGTGCAAGGTGAAGCTGACAGACAGTATGGCCGACATGATAGTTTACTGTAGCATGTCAGAAGGAAGTGTAAAAGTCAAGGAGAGTACTTGGCAATAGTTCGGAGTTGTTGAGGAAGTTAATGGCAGTTATTGCAGGTGGGTTAAGACATAACGGGTGTCATCACAGGGAGAGGCTGTGCAGCACGGTCAGGGTATTTGACAGTTGCAGGTCGGTAGGATCGTGGAAGGATAGGTTGAAAGGAGGATGCGTGTCTCTGGTGTTGGAGTAGACATTGGGAAAAACAGCAGCCGAGTAGAAGACTAAGGACTTGGAATTTTGGGGAGGACAGTTCCATTGTGTTGGAGTGGCAGAGCAGAGTTCCGAGAGAAGTTCTGTAGATTGGAGAGAATAGTCACACAGCTTCCGAATGCATAGAAGATTGATCCATAGCTCAGAATTCCGCAGCAAACCGAGAGGGTGAGGTCGACACAATGAGAGATCACACCACAGTTACTTTTGTATTGTAACGACCGAGGCCGACATATAGTTAGTTATTTGTATTTGCAGTTATTTTGCATTGTAATCGATTCGTAGAAGTAATATAAGCCACTTCTGGCATCATTCTTTACATCTGGTATTATGTGAGCATTGTGGTTGTGTCATGTGTATTTTTAAGCAAGAACCTTGTTGCAACAAGGTGACCTTGCGTCATTTTTTCCAAAGTATTAAAAATGAGGATTAAATTGAATTTGTCCATTATACATTGATAATAGCACATATGTGCAAAATTTTTGTACATTTCACATCGACAACCCATAATTTTTTTTACAACTAAACCTAAAATGGTGCCTTTATTAAAAGCCCACTGGTGCCTTAGACTATAAAGTGTAGCTAAAAAATCATGAAAGCATTAAAAAAAACTTACAAGGGAAAGTGTTGGTATCCAATGCAATAAGTGGTTCCATTGCAATAGATTCCCAACTCCTCATATATAAATTCACAAATCCATTAAATTTCTGGTGTTGAGGAAAACAATTATCATTGTGAAATAGTTGAGAGGGAAAAACCCTATTCCTAATATTTGTAGCCACATAAAAGATAAGGGAAGGAACATGAGAGTTAGGGTTGGGCCAGCATTGGTAATATCTAAGAAAACCACTTTTTTCTTCATAATGAATTGTAAATATGGATAGGAATATAAAAAAAAAACAATGAATGGAATATAAAGAAATAATGAACTCCTATTGATTGTTGATTTGGATGAAATGTAGGGAGAAATGTTGACTTTTAATATTAATTGCAGAATTACAATAGTACTTGTAAAAAAGAATAATTAGAAGTATAAACATCCACAGTTGACACCAAAATTTACCTTGGGGATACCCTCTATAACTTGAGGGAGAAAACCCCAACAAAATCTTCCTTAGTATATCGATAGATAGTAGAGAATGTTTCCTTCACAATGAGCAGATTACATCAAGCACCCCTAATGCAATATCAGAGAGAAATACCAAGAACCCTTGGTGCAATTACAGAGAAAGAAAGATAGATGAAGTACGAGAAATCAGAATAATATTTTGCACTAAACCAATTCGCTGATTTGGTCACATTCACAAAACTTGTGAATTTCCTTCAAGAGAGAATTTGCTTTGGCATTGGTTTCATCAGTCCTACATAAAAAGTGTACCATACTTCTCATGCTTTGGATTTTATCTTTGTCTTCTGACTTCAAGATGAACTCTCCCTTCAACTAGATGCTAGATCACTTAGTTGGGTGGCTAACTCAAGTGTCGTCACACAAGTGTCATAACTCAAGTGTCATAAGTCAAGTCTCTCAACTCAAGTGTTGTAACTCAAGTGCCATATTTTAGTTTAACTCAAGTGTCATAATGCATGTTGAATTTATAGCATCATGAGTCATTCTCTAGGTCAATCTCGTGTGTCAATATTGAACCTCGTGTGTCGAGGTAGTGACTTATAGGAGCCTCAGTTGGACTCGGGAAACTTGGAGAAGACGATTGAGTTGCACTCAACAATGGTTAAGTTTCATGTGTTGAGGCAAGTGTTTTGTTTGTCAAATTGATCGTGTTGTATAGTTTTGGTGGTCAAGGCTAAGGTCTTATGTTTCAAGACAGATCCTCATGTGTTGAGGCGGTGCCTCATTTGTTGAGGTGATTCTTTGCATGCCAAAGCATGTATGGTGTGTGATGTACAACTAACCATGGTTGAGCTATTAATTATCCTCTAGGGACTTGCCACCTCTAGAGTGAATTAATTTAGCATACAACCACTTGGAACGATAGTAGGACAATAAGATCACATCATTGGGAAAATATCATTAGCATATTTGATATGATAATTAAGCTGGCACATGTGGATCATGCAGATAAGACAAGAGATAAAGATAAGATGTGATAAGATATGAGAGAATTTGAATTGCACATAGAAGAATTAATTAAGAGATAATTCAAATTGCTAAAATTTAGTGAAGATTTCCGTAAATCAAAGGAGAACTCAAATTGATCACTACAATGATGTTAACAAGAAATAATTAGTTAAAAAAAGTAAACTAAGTGATAACAAAGAAGATATTGTTAACTAAGTGTTATTGCATAATGACACTTATGTGAAACTAAAAGATGATACTTATGTTAAACTAAAAGATGACACTTGGATGACAACACTTCAGTTAGCCACCTAACTAAGTGAGCAAGCTTTCAGTTAAGGGGTGAGTTCATCCCCTGACTCAGTTCAATGAGTTAATGCACTGTATGAGAAGTGGGGAACTCTTCTTCATGCAAGATCAATACATCCATATGGAGGGAAAATTCATCATGAAGTCATAAGATAAAAATAGAAACCAATTCATGTAAAAAATGTATAAATATGTTATATAGAATTGACATGAATCCAATGTGAAGCAAATTCTCTTCTTCCTTAAGGAAAGGCACTTCTATTTGTGGAAGATATTATTCCAAGTCTCTCTTCTTTATATTTCTCTTGATCTGTAATTGCACTAGGGATGGTTGATGTAAAAGAAATTCTATGCTATCTATCAATATAATAAGGAAGGTTTTTCTGGGGTTTTCTCCCTCAAGTCATAGAGGGTTTCCCCAGGGTAAATTCATGTGTCGACTGTGATTGCTTATTTGTATGATTTTTAATTGATTTCAAGTACTATTGCATTTCTGAATTAAGGATAAAAAAATTAACATGGTATCAGAGCTCAAGGCATGAAAGAGCTAAGTTCAACAATCAATATTGAGACTACATAGATCTTTAGTGTGCACAGTACTTGAATAATTATGTCTTCAATCTCAGTAAGACAGAAGACCATCTTGCAGGAACTTCAAACTTGAATAATTGGAAGGTCAGGATCCTAAATATTGCGGGAGAGCATGATTTGGATTGATATCTATCCATTTTATTGAAGAGCCTACTTCTAATGCAGGTTGCAATACCTTCAAGAAGAATCAAGCGAAAACAAAGAGGATTATTTATGATTCCGTGAAAGACAACTTGATTCTTGTGATTAATCCATTGAAGACCACAAAGGAATGCTTCGAGACTTTGAAAAATATTTATGAGAAGAAGGTGCTCATTTAAAAGAGAGAATTAAAGAAAAAGCTTCGAAATGTTAATATGGAAAAGGATGAAGCTATGGCTTCCTTCTTCACAAGTAGCTCTCAAGTAAGAGATCAACTCATGAGCATTGGTGTGAGGGTCAATGATGATGATCTCATTCAAACCATTGTCAGTGGTATTCCATCTTCATGGGAGACATTATTGGCTATAGTAAATGGTCGAGAAGTGTAACCTAAATTTGAGAGACTATGGCATGATTGCCTACAAGAAGTGTGAATCTAGAGAAAGTATACAACCTCCAAAGAAGAGAACCTCGCTCTTGCGGCACAGATGAAAAGAGGTAAGAAATTCTCTCATCAAAAGGAGAATGATTTCAAGAACTTTGATAAGTCTAAAGTTAAATGTTTCAATTGCAATAAGAAGGGCCATTATGAAATAGAATGCCATGCAAAGTAAAGAGGAAATTTCAAGGGTAGGTTTCAAGCTTCTACTACTACAAAACATGAACCTACAAGAAATAATTCATTCGATGATCAAGAGACAAAGAAGGAGTACTATCTTGTCTTATCCCTTTCTAGATCCATTACCACGTGTGATGAAACATGTCTTTAGATAGTGGTGCATCCAAGCACATGACTAGATATAGGAGCATTATCTCAGATATGAAGGAGAATAAGTTCTCCTATAAGGTGGAGCTTCGAGATAATACCACCTATTCAATCTAAGGAGTTGGATCTACTTCTTTTTAGTTAGAGTCAGGAGATTTACTACATGTGGATGAAATTATGTTTGTCTCTGGATTGAAGAAGAACCTCCTATCTGTTTCATTTCTAGAAGATAAAGGATTCAGAGTTATTTTTATGGACAACAAAGCGCTCCTATGGCCTAAGCATACAAACTTGAACTCTACACCAGTAATTGGAGTTAGAGAGGGAGGTCTCTACAAATTTCTTGAAAATCTTATGCAATCCATGATCCATAACATAGTCACTCCTTGTGAGTTGTGGCATATAAGGCTTGGTCATCTCCATTTCAAAGCGCTACTTGGATTGCAAAAGCTGGTAAAAGGTATGCCCATGTTTAAATATGACTTTGATAGTGTTTGTAGAGGTTATGCTTTGGAAAAAACATTAAGAATAATTTTCCAAGTAGTACTAAAATATCCAAGGGGATCCTTGACTTGATTCATTCATATCTATGTGGTCCTATGTCTACACCCTCCTTGAGTGACTACTTGTATTGTGAGCTTTTCATAGATGAATTCTCTCACAAGTCAGGGTTTATTTTCTGAAAGTAAAGAGTGGAAATTTCAACAAGTTTCAATATTATAAGGCACTAGTTGAGAATTGGACTGGAAATCACATTCGTGTTTTGAGATCTAATAATGGAGGAGAGTTTGAGTCCCATGACTTCAATGAATTATATCAAGCTCTAGGAATAAAAAGACAGCTGACTATACCCTATAACCCCCAACAAAATGGGGTTGCTGAAATAAAGAATAGAACAATATGTGAGGCTGCAAAAGCCATGATGTGCAATCAGGATCGTCCCACATCCTTATGGGAAGAAGCCTCCATCACTGCAGTCCATATTAAGAATAGAAGACCTCATGCTATCTTGGGAGAAAATACTCCTAAAGAGGTTTTCACTAGTGAAAAACCAGATATTGGACACTTGAATATTTTTGGTTGTCTTGTTTACATTCACATACCAAAATAGAAGAGGAAAAAGATGGATCCATCCGAAAAGAAAGGAAGTTTTTTTGGATATAGTGAATCCTCCAAAGAATACAGAATCTATGTTACAGGACAAAGAAACATTGAAGTCAGCAAAGATGTAACATTTCATGAATAGGATGACTTCAAGTGATACAAATAACTTTAGTGTGATTCATACATGGAGGAGCATGATACTCCTATGATGGAGGATTCTCCCATTTTAGATGGTGATAGGGAGAATTCAGATGAGTCTGTAGATCCACTTGATCCTGAAGAGCCAAAATATATGATAGAAATATCTCTTGATGAAACTCGTGATAAGAGGATATCTACATGGTGTTGAGACATTTTGCAAGAGGCAAAAAAACATGGAGCACCTCTAGGTTCATCCAGAGAGTGAAAAAGACCTAAAATATTTTTAGGATATGTATCACAGATGAGTCACATCAATGATTCAGAAGCCTCTACATATGAGGAATCCTTAAAGCAGCAAGTATGGAAAGATGCCATGGTAGAAGACTACAAATCTATCATGAAGAATTATGTGTGGGAAGTGGTTCCTAAATATGCTGAGAAGTCAATAGAAACTTCCAAGTGGATTTATAAAATCAAGCATGTAGTTGATGGAAGTATTGAAAAGTATAAATCAATATTTGTGGCCTGTGGTTTCTCACAGAAAGAAGGGATGGACTGTGATGAGACATTTGCTCCTGTGGCCAGGTACACTACTATCCGAACCATAATTTCCCTTGCTTCAGTTTTGGGTTGGAAACTTGTTGGTGCCCCCAACAACTCTCTTTGATTTTACACAAAATAAAGGGGCCCCCATGTAAATTTTGTAAATATTAGCTTTTGGCTTTCTTTCTTCTTATCTTGCTTGATCTGGTAGATGATTTCATGATTTACTTTCTCTGATTTTCTTTTGGACCCTTGATTTTCATGAAATTAAGAAAGGGTGGTTTGACCAATCATTGTCATTTGACTTTTAGGTTTTCTGGTATTTGAAGGTGCTTGCGTATACCTTTTGATCTTAGTCAAGTCACTTTTTGGTTCCTATTAATTGTATTGATTTCATTTTGTAACAATATTATGAAATCTTGATCTTTTGTGCACTTAATGAATCAAATAAGCATTTTGATGGATTAACATGATCAATATTTTTTATTCACATTTAGAAAAAATGCGTATTAATAAATGAAATCAAACTATTGGATTTGAATTTGAGTAACTTAATAAAAATTAAATATATTTTTATCTCTTAATAATATTTATATAGCCATTGTTTTTAAACGATAATTCATAATTTCACATGGAGATATCTATTCTTATTTTTAATCTTCATGATTCAACAAAGATCCTAAATAGAAAGGAAAATTTTAATATATGTTTACATTTCTTTTTTGGCTCCTTTTCATTAACATAAGAAAATAAGCAAATATGGTTAAAGTAAACCACTTTATTTTATTTTAACTAAGCTTAAAGGTTTTATTTTAAAAAACAAATATATTCATATATATAAAACTTTTGGTAAAAGTTAAAATATTCTGAATTTTTGTTTAAAGAAAAGGGAACGTGAGTCAATATATTCAATATCAAGATTACTCAAAAGGTAAAATTTTGCCAATTTAAATTATTCCATGTGAGCTTATTCTTCCAACGCTTTGAATAATTTGAAGAAACAAGAGGCTGGGAGGTTCTTTTTATGAGTCCAATGCATTTAAATATTGAATTTAAAAATGCTTAAAGAATGTACAGCCATTAAACACTTTTGACATACATTATCATTTACCATGTAAGCGTATACATATTAGATAAGGTGATTACCAGGTGTAATGTAAACAATATGCGATATGATCAACAACAGTTTTTCTCGTACTTTGAAATCGTTGGGATATATTATATTGTTTTATATCGCTTTGCATGGTTAATAATGTATTCTTATTTTTCAAAGGGTTTATTGATTGCAATTATTTCCTTGAAACGCAGGTCTCTATTGATTACGCCAATGCAGGTGGACCGTAAGATTGGAGATTCTTGTAAAGATGACACGATTTCTTCGAGAAGGACGAACTCCAGGGAGAGAATATCTCCACATCTAGGGAGGATATTGTGATTAAGTTACGTTGCAATCAAATAGATGGATGAACAGGACGAGGAAAAAGGAAGATCCTTTTACTTATTATCTTTTTCTGTACTCTCTCAGTGTGATTATTTTTATGTTATATACAGGTTTAGTTTCCTGATTGCATGAATTATTAATGTACGATTTCATATTGATGCAGGTATAAAGATAAGACATGAAGTTGCAATGTGATCTATCTTGGAGAACCTTCGCAATTTTGTGAAACGGCCACAGTCATTGAGAGTACGAAACCGCTTAAGTAAAGACCCTGTTAGAGAAATTCGGGATTCGACTCACTGCTTATTGAAGAAATTATATGATTGTTGTTTGTGGGGGTGTTTTTTTTATCCTTAACGCCTATAAAAGCAGTAGCAATATGCTCAAATGAGGGGGAGGGGTTTCTCCACAAAGAGAGAGAGCTAATATGTTCTGGAGCTTTGTCTCTTTTGTTGAAATTTTGTTTGTAAACAGAACTCGAAGAAGCTGCTATCTATTCTTTGTTTGATTTATAAGAAGAATTTCTTTCACCTTTTACGGAGAAGAATTCCTAGTATGAAAAGATTAGAATTGCCTTCGTTTCAGTTAATTGACTGTATATTGTGAGATTTTTCTAGGCATAAAGGAGAATTTGAATCAAATTAAGGTTTTCCTTTTTTATTTAAATTCTACTATTGATTAGCTGGAACAATAGCAGATTTGATGCATAAACAATGTTTGCATAATCATGGAAGATTTTCGGACTATTAATTTTGGTGTGTTTAATATGTTGCTGTAATTTTAAATTTCTTTAAAATTAGCAGTGATATAATCTTTATTATATAGGATAGAAATAGATTAGTTAAATTGTTGATTTTATTTCGTAGTTAAAACCTATAGGATTTTTAGGTGCTACTAAATTTTCATGTACAGAAAATTTAGCAGCCACTAAATTTTATGTTTCAGCGATTTTAAAAGTTCCTCATAGATTAAGTTAGATTGCATCCTAGGTTCTAATTGCATTTTAGGAATTCAGGGAATTAGATTGAGAGACTCTCTTTTGAGAGCAAGCTCATAAGGAAGCAGGGCCTTTGTTCCTACGAGAGGTAGCTAATGCAAACATTCAAGGAGCTGTTTTAAGCAATCTCAGTGGGTTATCTCTCCTAGTTGGCCTGGACAAAAAATCCGGCCAACAAAAATTGACCATATGGATGTGAAGACTACCTTCCTCAATGGTGAGGTTGAGTAACAGGTTTACATACAGAAAGCTAAGGGGTTTGTAATTCATGGGAAGGAGTCCCATGTATGCAAACTTAAGAAAGCCTTTTATGGGCTTAAGCGGGCCTTGAGGGCTTGGTATGCAAGGATTGAAAACTATATTATGAGCTTGGGATTCTCCAAAAGTGAAGCTGACCCCAACCTATACTTCAAGGTTGTGAAGAACGAACCATTGATCTTGGTTCTCTATGTTGATGACTCATGACTTATTCGAGAGGAGGAATAGATAGATTGGTGCAAGAGGGAGCTCACTTCTGAGTTCAAAATGAAAGACTTAGGTCTTATACACTATTTTCTTGGTCTATAAGTTTGGCAAAGGAAAGGTGAGACCTTTCCTTCTCAAGGAAAGTACATAGTTGATGTATTGTTGAGATTTGATATGATGGACTGTAAGTTCATGTCTACTCCAATGGTGAGTCAGATTCCAGATCGGATCTAGTGGATCCTACCATGTATGGACAAATCATTGGTTTCTTGATGTATTCGATACATAGTAGACCAGATATATGTTATGCAGTGAGTATCTAGAGTCAGTTCATGTCCAAGCCAAGACATAGAAAAATTTCACTTTATGCACTACCATATTGGAAGCCTCTTAAGATTTCCCACTTACTATATCCAATGCAAATATTTTTAAATGTTTCATCTTCTTTATGGACAAATATCATTGAAAGAAAGAGACACATTGGGTATTAAAAGAGATCTTATTCTTCAAATAGTAAAAGGAAACATTAGACAAGAAAATAAAGTGGAGAAGACGTTGGTCCCTCTTTGTCTATTAAATAAGGTGGTGTCCCATGGATTTTGAAGAAAGATGATCTTTCTCTAGCGAAGGAAGTTATATTGGGTGTGAATATTCCTTCTTTATATGAGTCTACTCTATGATGTTGCTTCATTATAGAATAACATTTGTTAGGGTTTAAATCACATGATTATTTAAACATTCTAAAGGTATGTATGTCAAAATTAATACATGATTTGTTTTTTGCATTGTAGGTTATAATATATTATATGCTCATAATTTAATGGCAATTAATTGTGTATGTGTTTATTTTGTAGTTCCATTACCCTTTTCTCATGTGTGGCTGTGTGAACCATGAGTTCCTCCAAGGCTCATGACATGCCATATAGAAATTATCTGAATTTGGATGTTGGAACATATCAAAGGATATTCATATTGCTAGCATTCCATGGTAGCATCAAGAGATATTTGAGATTGTTTGTATGTTTGAGAATGAAATACCCAATACTTTCATGGACTTACATCTTCATCTTCAGTTCACCTAGTTGATGAAGTTGAATTAGCTGGGGTTGTATCATGTCGTCAGGTGTTCTACTTAGAGAGATACATGAAATAATTGAAGGTGTTTGTTTGGAAAAGGGAAAAAGCTTAGGATTCTATGGGAGAGGAGTACGATATAGTATACAATTCATTCTGTTATATGCCAGTGAATACATGAAGAAAATTGACGACACAATAGGCATAGTGGTTTGGGATGACCAAATGGATGAGGACAAAAGGGAAGGGGAGCTACTCTAAATGAATGGAAAAGGGTACATGATAAAGAGTAGATCACTTATATTTTGTCAAATTTCTATAGAGTAATTGTTTATAGTGAACTTGATAATATATATTTGGTTTCACATTATTCATTTTAATTTCACAAATACATTGATGAATATATAAATTGACACCATAAATAAATTCATTCTTTACAATGGGGAGGAAACACAACCATGAGTTGCATTTTATGGAGAGAAGAGAAGGAAATGGGACAATGACATGAAATAATTCAGATGATTGAATAGTAGAAGCATGCCTTTTCCTGATTATTTAAAAGAAAATATGCTAATGATCTATCCCAATAGTTGGGTGGATGACTAGATCAAAAAGAATTATGGTGCATCTGATCATTACTCACATGGTGAAGAGGATGCATTAGACATAGGGATTGGATGCAATAGATCTATAATAATATCTTTGTGCACATTTTTACATTTATAATGCACATTTGAATTATAACATCTATTTGTTTTTATTAATGCTTGATCTATTAGACATATGAAATTATCACTTGTCCATGTTTTTACAAATGCAGTTTTTCCATCTATGTGAGAATATGGACATAATTTTCACACCAAGGATGTCGATGATGGATGTGTTGCATTGTATCGTGGAGTGGAAATCAGGTTTGACCAATCTATTTGTTCTAGCCACCATGATCGAAATGTAATAGAGGATGGACATATATCACGTTGAAAAGATACAAGATGTCATCCAACTAGACTTCTCATCTTTCTAATGTGTTTTTTTAGGTGTAAGTGGTAGGATACCTTTGATCCTAGTAGTGTAAAGGAATATCATGATAGTGGGTTAATATGTATCAACTCTAGAAAGACATGAGATGAAATTAAAGATCCTTGTGTTTTCCCAAAACATTACATCCAAGTGTACTTTTACCCATCCGGTGTATCAGATACGAATTGGTGGTTCATACTAAGACAAGCTCCGAGATCAGAACATCTATTTAAGAAGAACAATGTTATAATACCCATTGAGGAATATAATCATGGTGATGGAAATGGAGAGTGATATGTATGTGTTTTATTTCAACATTTATATTGTAGGTGTGTCATTTTATAAATTTTAAATTATATAAATTGTCAATTATGTTTTTTATTCATTTTACGATGTTGGGTATGAAAATTTAAGAATAATTTACAACCATCATGTTGAGAATAAATTAATTTACTTTTGAAGATTCTAATAACAAATAATAATGGTTACTATTGCATTAAATGTGAAAAATGTATTGCATCATTTCAAATGTAGGTTATGTTTTTGTTCAATAATTATTTTTCTACTATATATTGTTTGTTTTATAAAGTGGTTGGTTGCATGTGTAATTTGACATTGGCAGCTAAGGTAAGCATTGTATCTTGAAATTAATCTCATTAATGTAACTCTTCATCCAATATTAAATGCCACCTTTTCATATTGTTAAAGGACTTAAGAGTCAAGGCCTTGAAATCAGTGGTGTGAAAGGTCAAGGGGGATGAACTATGAAAGTTGGCCATTACATAGTTTTCAAGTAGTTGAAATTATACCTTTGTAGTTCTATATATAGTGCACAACACCTCATAAGTTTGCATGATTCGTAGATTGATAATTAAAGTGAATTGAGGAATTTAGTATATATTGCTGCAATTATTTGGCCCAAAAATAATGTGTGCATGTTCTTAGCATATAGACACATTCTTGAGTTCTTAATAACTATTGTCCATGGATGATCCCATGGTTTGAAAAAATTAATGACTACTATACTATCACTAAACATAGACTTAGGCCCTCATATTCATTTCCAATACTCATAAACTATTAATGGAGGCGTAAAATATACAAAAAAAACAATATTCAAACTTTTACTCCATGAATGCAATATGGGCATGATTTTCATGGTTTTTATACCATAAACCAAGGGCATAATCTCTAATAAAGTTGTCTATGTCACAAGACCATGTATGGAGATGATTCCATGACATAGGCCCTATAGAGGGAATCATTGTCCTATGAATGGGGCACATGGGGTCTTCACACAGTGAAACTATGCCATAGCACCTTTGTTCATGGGATTTAAAAAAATACGTCGAATTTCACTAGATATGGATAAATACCTACAAAAATCCTTTTGTTGAGCCCCCCTCCCAATACATATTTCCAATTAAAAAACCCTATTTTTACAAGATATTCCCTATTTTTACTAGATACCCCTTTTTATACCCCCCAATACCTATAGAACCCCTATACCCTACTCCCCGCCCCCCGATATCTACAATATTTTTCCCTTATTTTTCACAATTTAAAAACCCCCCTTTATGAATGAACGCAATAAAATATTGGCTAGTAAGGTGAATCCCTTGTGATGGGGCATGGGCACAAATTCAACAACTAGCATGCCATAGATGGTCTCGCTTCCCAATCTATGGTTCTAAGATGAAAACAATGTATATACATTTGTATAGTTTATTTTAGGACTCATATGCCCTGTAGAAGGCCTCAAACCACCATAAGATCCCATGTAAAGATAATATTTGAACTATGATTAGGATATAAATCAACTTTCTATGGGCCATGCACAGGGCCACACACCACCACAAAATTATTTTAGAGGTAATTTGGCATATGTTTGGGATATGAGAATAATTATGAGGTTTTCCAAATTATAGATGGGTCTCATTTCCTAGATCATGCTTCAATGCTAAAGTATGATGAATTAGTATCTAACATTTAGTTTTAGGGCTCATAACCATGCATATGGATTTAAATCATCACAAAGGACCTATAAATGGAATATTTGGCTTGAAGTGACATATGAGAATTATTTTGATGATTGTTGGACGGTGTATGGGTCTTAACTCAAGATTTATGGTGTGGGGATGAAAAAGTAGCCACTTAGGCTTAATTAAATGCTTCTAAGGCTCATCGGACATGCATAGGACCTATAACTAGCAAGAAGAACTTCTAAAGGGATTTGTTTCCCTACAAGTTCAAGCTGAGAATAATTTCATGTTTTGCATAACATTGATGAGTCATGTAGGTTAGGTGTTTTCATAAGTATTAAAACTAGGGACTTATATTCTAAGAGGTAATAGGTCTTGTATTCCAATACATTTTTATATACATAAATTAGGAACATATACCCTAATAGCTAATTTCATGATTCATAGGCCATACACATGGTTTAACCCTCCAATAATTTTATGTGAAGATGTAATGTTTGGCCTGCAATTAGGATATGAATAGGGATTTGACATTTTGTGTAGCAAGGATGGGTATTGTGGTTCAAAACATGGCTTAAAACCAAAACCTAGAAAAATGGGATTTTAGAGTTTCCTCTATGGATCATGGTCATGCACACAACCCCAAACTACCCTAAACACATTGTCGTAGGAATTATTGTTGTATAAGTGGTATATATACACAATTTTGGTAGTTGGTGAAGAATGAATGGGGCTCATGGAATCATGGGTTTTTCCAATGCTAAAAACCAGGGACACAAGGTCCAATATCTCAACAATATTAATTTAGATTCTAATTCCATCAATTTCTTCCACATACATTGATCCATGTCGCCTAGGAGGTCGACAGGAGGACAACAAATTAGACTAACTGAGTTGGATACTGTTACAGTGGATGCTATAATGCTAGTTTGATTAGAGAAACAACTATGAAGAATAAAACACACCAGGCACCAAACAACTACAAAATTTAATAGACAATACCAATCACAGAAGAATGTGAGCTAGCAATTGATAATGGAGAAACCCTAAGGGTGATAACTAAGGTTGTATTGATCAGTTGTCATAAGAGGTTGAATGTAGGAACTGTTGGGAACTAATCGATCCTCCTCTTTGAAAACTTGTCCTAATGAAATCAAGAGCAAAGAACAAAAAATTATTTCATCTTAGATCTTACAAGTATTTATACAATTCTGAGGGACGCTTGAGTAACTACCTGTTGTATTTTAGTTACAAAAAGACAATTACAAAGAGACCATGTGTATTCTTCCCATTCTCCATCTATAAGAAGATGGAGAAACATCACTATCATGTTGGTGGTAGTTCGAATGCAATCTGACTTCTTAGAAGGTCATATGACATGTGTTGGAATGATCAACTATATTTGGGCATGTTTGATGATCTGTCGGGCATTTGTTGTCGGTCGTCGAGTTACGGAATCAATTGATCCATTGGGACGACTAAGTCAAGGATCTAACTAAGGATACAATTAGGAATACGCAATATTCGATGGATCCAATCAAGTCTTGGGATGGATCATACTTCCCCCCTTAAGTGACAATGGTCCCCATTTCCTGCTTGCGCAGATGAGGAAACTTGAGCTCCAATTCAGGGAGAGGATACCACTTTCCTTGAGATAGGAGTTGTTCTACCTTGGAAACCTAAAATAAGGGAACTGTTCCTATCCTTGTATGGCATGCTTGTTGTCCAATGACGGTGTCAGTGGCAAGAGGCTCTTGAGCGTCTGGGTGTATACCTTCTGAATCTTATGGCTATAAATTGATTTGTTCCAATAATGGTGGAAAATATGGTCGAAGCAAGTCCACATTGAATACTGGATGCAGAACCAGGTATGGTGGAATGTGGGTGGAATACTGAGCTTAAAATAATTTTCCCCAACTTTCTCAAGAATGTTATAAGGATCATATCGTAAAGGTTTTAGCTGAAGATACACAAATTTGTCCTAGCTTGTAAAGCAAGTTGTACTTCACATGGTAGTCGAGAACAATCGATTGTTCTTTCTAGAGATGTCAATACACCATCGAAAAATCAGTGCCTTCTTCATACAGTTGCAGCCAAGTAATGGTGTCATAAGCATGCATACTTAACATTGTAAGAAATGAAGTAATTGGTGGTCGGCTAAGGCAATCAACTAATGTGTTGGATTTGAATTTCCAATACTTAATTACCAACTAAAAGTACTGTAGGTAACCAATCCACTTGATTCGTCTCATTTTATGTAACTTAGAATGTGATGGAGCGAACTATAGAGGATTATGGTTAGTATGGATGACCATTTCTTTGCATAAAATATAATGTATCCATTACTTAAGAGCTTGTACAATGGAATACAATTCATTATCGTAGGTAGAATACTTACAAACAGTATCATTGAAATTTTTTGAGTGGAATGCTACTAGGTGACTTGCTTGCATAATCAAATGGCTGATGCAAATCAGGTAGTACGAGCACTGGAGCGGTGCAAAGCTTGTTCTTGAGATGTTCAAAAGATTGTTGTTGTGTTATAGTCCATTTGAAAGCTATCTTTCCACCTCCTTTCATCAATTGATTCATAGGCCAAGCTATGTGGTTGAATCCCAACACAAATTTGTAGTAAAAATTCGCCAAACCAAGGAAACTCCTTAGTTCTTGAATGCTTTTTGGAGTGGGCCAATCCCTGATAGTTTGCATCTTTTATCGGTAGACTCGAATGTCTGCTGAGTCGATCACATAACCCAAGTATTTGATAATTTTCAATGCAAAAAAGAACTTCTCCAAGTTCAAACATATTTTGTGTCATGTGAGAACATTAAGCACTTCTTGAAGATGTTGTAAATGTTCCTCCCATGATCTGCTAAAAATTAGGATGTCATCCAGATAGGAAATGACACATTTCCCTGAAAAGGTCTAAGAATGTCATCCATATATCTCATGAAAGTCACAAGTGCATTGATTAGACCAAAAGGCATGACTAACCATTCAAATAAACCTTCCTTGGTTTTGAAAGTAGTTTTCCATACATCTATGAACTTTGTGGGAATTTGATGATATCCCCTCTTGAGGTCAAGTTTGATAAAGAATTTAGAATCTTTCAAATAATCAAGTAAACCATATATTCCAAGAAGAGGATATTCATTCTTTACTAAAATTTTATTGAGATCCCTGCAATCGATGCACACGCATGATGTCCCATAATTCTTGGGAACTAAGACGATTGAACTTCCACAAGGAGAGGAGCTAGATCAAATATTCCCTTTGTTGATCAAATCTTGAATTTGTCTACGGATTTCTTCATTTTCTAAAACATACCTTCGTAAACAAATGCATTGGGTAATGAAGAACCAGGAACAAGATCAATGGAGTGTTGTACCTGGCAATGTAGTGGTACTCCAATTGGATCTTTGAACACATCTTTGTATTCTTCAAGTATTCTATCGACTTGTTGTTGTTGTCGAGAGTCATAGTCAGTGGAGAGACAATTGGTTGATGTGATCTTCTAGGAGGGTTGAGGTTTGATAATCAAGAATATAAATTTTTGAGCATGGTTAATCGATCTCTTGGCTTGCTTTGCTAAAACCATATCGACTGTTGGTGTGGGTCAACATTCAGGAATGTTATACCACTGATTCTGTATTTTGATGATCACTTTTTGTGGTCTCAATTGGTACCTTACATGTCTGTCCCACAAGTAAGTATTTTCAAATAGTACGTTGGCTACCGAAAGTAGAGTGATGTTGCAGTGAACCTCATCCTGGAAAGGCTTGATGAAGTTGGGTAACTTGCACTATCACGTGATCTTGAGTTCTTATCCATCTTTCATCCAATTGATGTTGTAAGGTTTTGGATGTGGAGTAGTAAGAAGATGCAATTTGTTCACAATATATTTAGACACAAAATTATTTTGATTACCATTGTCCACAATCAGATGTAATGGGAAATTTTGAACCCATATCTGTGTATGGAATAGTCATTCTCTTTCCTCTTCATTGAACATAGTCAAGTTTGCGAGAGTTGTCGAAGTTGAATCTACTAAAGTATAAGAGTCGAGTTCGAACTACACAACTATCTTGTCAACTGAGTCGGAAGTAGACATATGTGCTAAGAATGTCTTCTAAGCTTTGCATTCCGATGCATCATGCCAAGCTGAATTGTGGTATTCACACCATTTTCTTGCAGGAGGTTGTTTACTTGATTTTCCCTTGTCTTTCTTGAAAGGATTCTTACCTTGTTCTGACTTCTAGATAGTAGTCGAAGAAGACCATTTTGACTTGAAGGAGTCAGAATTCGACTGATATTTCTTATCGAAAGATTGACCAATCAGTTTGGTCGAGAAATGTCCTTTCACCTTCAATTTCATCTCAATCTTGACGGCTTAATGGAATGTGTATGCAAGAGTGCCAACAGTGATAAATTCCATCTCTTGTTGGATATAGGGAGCTAAACCGATGATGTATTTTAGAACAAGTAATTTTTATTCCTCCCTAACACCAAGTTGAGCCATTAGTTAATGGAATTCATCAGTATAACTTTGTACAGTTCGATCCTTCCATTGTCTCAACTGCTTCCACTTCTTGTACTGTTGTTCTATGTACTTGGGTGGATAAAATTCCTTCTAGACATGTTCAAGAAATTTGTCCCATGTGTCAATGGGGTTATCATCTTCATTGGATTTCATCGAGATATTTTCCCACCGACAATGTGCAGAAGTCGACATCTATAATCCTAGTTTGATCAGAGAAACAACTATGAAGAATAACATACACGAGACACCAAACAACTGCAAAATTTAATAGATAGTACCAATCATAGAAGAATGTGAGACGTGAATTGATAATAGAGAAACCCTAAAGGGTGAAAAATCCAGTTGTATTAAGCAGTCATCATAAGAGGTCGAATGTAGGAACTGTTGGGAACCAATCGAGCCTCCTCTTTGGGAACTCATCTTAATGCAATAAACAGAAGAAAGCCAAAATTTGTTTCATCTTTGAGCTTACAAGTATTTATACAATTTTGAGGGACACTTGCTTAACTACCTTCCAAGTTTCAGTTACAAAAAGACAATTATAAAGAGACCATGTGTCTTATTCCCATTCGCCAGCTAGAAGAATATGAAGAGACATTGTTGCCACATCGGTGGTGGTTCAAATTCCTTCTTACTGCTCCAAGAGTTTTTTGACATGTTATGTAATCATCAACTATCATCGAGCATGTATGATGATCCGTCAGGCATGTGTCGTCGGTCGTCAAGTTCCGGAATCGACTGATCTATTGGGACGACTAAGTCGAGGATCCAACCAAAGAGTCGATTGGGATTAGGAAATAGTCGATGGATCCAGTTGAGTCTTAGGATGGATTAAACATGGTTTGAGATCCATCCCTAGTGCAAAAAACCTAATATTGGTGCCCATATCCCACTCTAATGACAATGATCTCCTATAGAGGGAATACTTTATGGTTTATGGCCTTATTCATGGCTTATGGTCACTAGAATCTTCATCTAGGGCCTCAGTGCCTTATTTTCCTCCCATACAAATTGGTAAGGCCTTAAGACCTATCCCCACTATCTAGAACATTATAGGAGCAACCCTATTTCACTTAGAGGTTTAGTATCCTCTTTGTAGGGAATATGTGGTGCTTTGAATCCTTGTTCATGGCCCGAGCCGTAGAAGCTTCATTTAGAGCCCATCTCCCATTTTTTCATCCCCTTTCAATGGTAAACTCCCCAAAACCACCCCTCATGTTCAAAACCTCATGATACCACACACTTTACCATTGAAGTCCAAATATATCCATTAGAGGGACTATGTGGTAGTTTGAAGTATTGATAATGGCCTAGAAATTCATTTTTTTTATTCTTTTCAAATATTCAATTATTTATGTAGAAACATAAAAATATCATAACATAAACATGTACATATCTTCAAAACCTTTTCAAAAAGCTAAATAAATCCAAAATGGGTGTCAAGGTAGAACAATATGGAATAATTACAAATATGTATTTTTATAATGAAAATAATGCACGTGTGTTTAAGAACATGCATGCATTGTTAGTACTTGCACATTATTTGAAATTCAATTTTTTTGGTGGGAGCATTTCTTCTCACATAGGTGTTCATTGTCTTGGTCGTTTTGGATTTAGGTTCACTATAATGATCCTGGTGGTTCAAACTCCAAAAACAATGAAACCTCCATTTTCCCAAATGCTTCTAAATATCTCCATTTTCATGGTATTTTTAAATAGATTACACAAATCCATTGTTGATGTAACTACACACATATAAATCTTGACCATGCAAATTCCATATGCATGCATACATACATACACACACACACACACACATACATACATACATACATACATACATACATACTTACATATATTCTAAAATAGTGTTGTTTCCTATTTTTCATTTGTTTTTGTCTTGGCATGTATTACAATCTTTAAAGATAAATGCATTTTGTTTCCTTTCAAGAGAGCCTATATTGGGTGGTTGGGAGCATTGGTTGTGACACTCCCTACCCAAGTTCAAATCTAGCTCGCGACATGTTATGCCAGACATTGGGGATACCTTGATTCTTTGTGAATATCAGGTGTGTGTCTTTCCATCGATGTAGCCTTTGACAATGGTGAATCAGAGTTAAAAAAAAAGATGCATTTTTTTCTTGAAAGGACTTTTAATATCCTTACCCATTTAAAAATAAATATATGTGTTACACTAGTAGAGACCAAATCTACAATCTGAGAAAACCAAAATTGCTTAATTATGCTAACACCCTCAAACCCTACACTAATGCATGATATCATAATTATAATGTTTGTTGGATCATGTATGGGTCTTATTGCTAGACTTATGGGGATGAAAAACTAGTCACTTAGGCTCAAATAAATTCTTCTAAGGCTTCCTGGACATGCATAGGGCCTACAACCAACAAAAATAACATATAATGGGGATTGGTACCATGCAAGTTCATGCTGAGAAAAAAATGATCTTTTGCATAACATTTTAGTGGGCCACATAGGTTAGGTTATTCCATAAGTATGAAAAATTGAGAGTTATATCCTAAGAAGTAATAGGTCTTGTATTCCATGACATCATTTATATACATAAATTAGGGACTTAGACCTTACTAGTTTCTTGTATGATTTATAAGCCATACACATGGCCCTAAACCTCCATAGAATTCATGTGAATATGTATCCTTTGGCATGCAATTAGGATATGATTATGAGTTTGACATTCTATGTAGCAATGATGGGTATTGTAGACAACCCCAAACTACCCAAACACGTTGTAGCAAGAATTATTGTCGTATAAGTGGTATACATGCACAATTTTGGCAATTGGAGTAAAATTGATGGGTCTCATGGCCTCATGGGTTTTTCCAATGCCAAAAACCAAGCACACATTCCCTAAAAAATCTTTTTTATATCTCATGGGCCATGTGTGAAGTCCTATTCCACTACAAAAGCCCTATAGAGGGAAACTTTTACATATGAGTGGTATATGGGAATAACTTTGGAAATTAGTGTACCATGGATAAGTCTATTTATGAGTAGGATCTAGGGACTTAGGTCCCAACAATTCCTACTAAGTATAGTGGACCATGCAAGGGTCCCCAAAGAATTGTTACTATTCCTAGGTACCTACGAGACCCTTAAGAGGTCATACGTGGTGGTTTAAGGCATTGTACTATCCTTGGATGCCTAGAAGCCTCATTTAAGGTCTAAGTCCCAAGTTTCCACTTGCACCCATCTCTAGGGCCTCAAGAACCATATCTAGTGCTCAAAACACCCAAATGGTGCATTGGGTGTGTTTTTCTTCACTATACTTTTCAATGTAAACAATACTGAGAACACCTTTCTATTCATTGTAATTTTTATAATGTAAACAATAACAACAGACAAGTTATGTAAGGCAAAAAAATATACCAAATTTTGACATACGTGTTGGGTATGAGAATAATTATGAGATTTTCTAAAGTATGGATGGGTCACCTTTCCTAGAGCATAGTTAAATGCTAAAGTGTGGTGCATTAGTCTCTAACATTTACTTTTAGGGCTCATAGCTATGAAAATAGCCCTAAATCATCATAAAGGATATATAAATGGAATATTTGGCTAGCAAGTGAGATATGAGAATTATTCTAATAATTGGCTGGTTATATATGTGTCTCAACTCTCGACTTATGGTTTGGGCAGCCAAAAGTAGGTACTTGCGCTCAAACAAATGCTTTTCAGGCTCACAGGACATTCACAAGGCCTACAACTAACAAAAATAACCCACAAAAGGAATTGTTAGCCTACAAGTTCAAGCTAATAATAATTTGATGTTTTTCATAACATTGATGAGTCACATAAGTTAGGTTATGCCATAAGTATGAAAACTAGGGACTTAAATCCCAATAGGTAATAGGTCTTCTATCCCAGAACATCATTTATATACATAAATTAGAGAGATAGACATTAATAGTTTCTTTTATGAGTCATAGGCCATGTGCATGGCCCTAAACCTCGATAGGTTTCATGTGAACATGTATCCTTTGACCCACAATTAGGAAATGATTAGGAGTTTGACATTTTGTATATCAAGGATGGGTATTATGGTTTAGGACATGGTTTAAAACCAAAACCTAGAGAGATGGATTCAAAGAGTTTCCTCTAAGGATCGTGGTCATGAAGACAACCCCAAACTACACTAAACACATTGTAGAATTGATCGGTCTCATGGCCTCATGGATTTGTCCATTGACAAAAAACCAAGGACATAGGCCCCAACAAATTTTGTTTATATGTCAAGGGCCATGTGTGAAATCTTATTCCACTATAAAGGCCCTATACAGCTCGAAACATTTACCTATGAGTGGTATATGGGAATAATGTTGGCAATTGGTGTACCATGGATGAGTCTATTTAGGGGTAGGTCGAGATAGCGACTTAGGTCCCAACGCATCCTACTAAGGATAGTGGATCATGCAAGGCCCCCCAAAGCATCATTATTATTCCTAGGTAACTAGAAGACTCTTAAGAGGTCATATGTAGTGGTTTGAAGCATTGTACTATCCTTCGATGCCTACAAGCCTAATTTAAGATCAAAGGTCTAAGTTTCCTCTTACGTTCGTCAATGGGACCTTGAGAACCATACCTAGTGCTCAAAATGCACAAATGGTATATTGAGTATTATCTCACTCATTTATCATGTGAAAATTTGAATAAAATAAAATAATTACCAACAACTTCATGTCCATAATACTTGATTTCTACAATATTTAAACTTGGTTTCTATGAAATTTAAGATCTTGTAAATTCATTCATAGGGGTTTATTAGGCATGCAATAGCACTATTGCTATTAATTGGGTCTAGCTATAAGTGATATGTTGAGCTATTAATGAGTATGTTGTTGTAATGGCCTTGATCATTGTGTTGACAAAGGCTTGAACTTCTGGGAAATCCACTTTAGGATGCATATTGGTGTTTATATTTTAGAATTTGGGGTGGAGTAGCAAGTATGCTTTTCCTAGATTGCAGGAGGATGAGACAAGTGTATTGTCAAGGGTTGTTCCAAATTCAAAATAAACAATTGCAAAAAAAAGAATCTAAAAAAACACTAGCAGCTGATGCATGGATAACAAGTAGTTATAAGCAACCCATTTAACTAGAAGAAGGTAGGTGATAGCATGTAGTTAAGGCACATACAACTAGTGATTACAACTATGCATGAGGAACAAGTAACATAAAACTTGTTCATGACACTTAACTTGTAACCTATCGATATTCACCACTGAAACTCAATAATTGTACTAATATGTAAATAACATGAAATGGAACAGACTAATGCTATTGGAGAGCCCATGAGGGTTCCACCTGCGTGCTTATCTATTACACCCGAGTGTAACAAACGCTGAAGAGTGTAGGTAGATGCGGGCCTGCGGCAGCCGAATAACGCTTATAGATTTCGAACTTGAAATGACAGTAGCGGTGGAGTACATCTTGGCAAGTGACGTACAATATCCACACGGAGCCCTTATGATTCAATAGGGAATAATCGATCATTCAGATGTTGGTCATGGCGGCCGTTTGTGATGTGACACACACGTAAGCACGAAGTAAATGTCTAATTAGTTCAATGACTCATTGAAAAATGGTAAGGAAACAAAACAGTAGTCATTCGAGATAGACTTTGTAGGCAGCAATGATTGTTACACACATTACAAGCCTCCAAATATAACTACGTCATACACGCACCGACTAAATCTTTCCCTCAATACTTGATTTACTAAATCAATCCGTTTTGGAACCACGTGACACGGTATCTGCTTATCTGTATCTGAAATTTTGCTATAAAAAGGAGGGGCTTGCAGACTGGGATAATCAACAGAATTTGATTTTGCATTTAGAATCTAAGTATGGCGTCCGTAACAATGAAGTGGATTAGGGTTCTATTGGCCCTCACGGTAGTGGCGATGATGAATACTTTGTGTTATGTTTCTGCACAACAAGGCGTCTCTTTCATCATAACTGAAGATGTTTTCAATCAATTTCTGAAGCACAGAAACGACGGTGCATGCGCGGCGAAAGGATTCTACACGTATAACGCCTTCATCGCGGCTGCCAATCGTTTCCCCAGCTTCGGCAATGTCGGGAACCTTGACACACGCAAAAGAGAGCTCGCTGCTTTCTTTGCGCAGACCTCACACGAAACCACTGGTAATTTTCACAACCATTCTTTCTGTGTTTCCTTAGCGTTGAAATATTGGTAACAATTGATTGAGATAATTGGCGTTGAACAGGCGGGTGGGAGACGGCCCCAGACGGCCCATACGCGTGGGGTTACTGCTTCAAAGAGGAGCAAGACGCCGATCCTGAAGAAATGTACTACGGACGAGGACCCATGCAGCTAACCGGGTAATATTTCTATATCTCTATGTCGTTTTGAATTCTACACACACGATTAGGAAAAACCAAATAAATTTGAAGCCTAATGCGCCATTTGCTTTGTTACCAGAATGAACAACTACGAGGCTGCCGGGAAAGCTTTGGGATACGATCTGGTAGACAACCCGGAAATGGTGGCGTCCAACCCCATCATTTCGTTTAAGACGGCGCTGTGGTTCTGGATGACGGCGCAGTCTCCGAAGCCTTCGCCCCACACTGTGATGATTGGAAAATGGAGTCCATCGGGCAGCGACACGGCGGCGGGGCGAGTGCCGGGATATGGAGTGGTGACCAACATAATCAACGGCGCAGTGGAGTGCGGGAGAGGCAACGACACGAATCAGGAGGATCGCATCGGTTTCTACAAGGCATACTGTGGCATTCTCGGCGCCAGCTACGGATCTAACATCGACTGCAATACCCAGAGGTCTTTCTGAGGTTAATCTCTATCTCAACTCAGCCGCATAATAACCACTGTTCACTGTACTTATCGGCACATTGATCATAGTCTAGTTATACGACAGATATGTGCTCACTAATGGATGTATAGTACATCCAATAAATAATCCGTGATGTGTTGTTCCAGTTGCTGATTATTGAGAAATTAGAATCATTCCGTTATTCGAATTACTTGCATAAATATGAATATAAATGACCGGGCATTCCATTTCTTTTCCGTTTTCAATAATATGAATATAAATGACCGGCATCCCATTTCTTTTTCAATAAATATATTACAAAGTAAAATATAATCACAAAAATTCTATACTAAACCCCATTTTCAACAAGAGAATAAATATCTAAAGTGTTTTCTTAACCATAAGTTTAACTAAAGATAATTTAAAATAATATATCAAATAATTATTAATATTGGTAATAAACTAGAATATAGATCTATCTTAACTCTTCAAACATGGAGAGGAGATATTCCAATTTGAAATTATGTGATAAATTATGTTGTAAATATTAACACAAAAATTTTACAAATATGTAAAAGGTTGTATTATTTAATTAATTATGAAGTAAAATAGTTATTTATTCAAATATAATTGTCTAAGTGTCAACTATTTTATGTTGTAAACTATTAGTAAATCCTACAAATAAGGAAAACTTGCATTTATTAACTAATTATGAAGTGAAATACTTGCAATTTATCTAAATATTATTAATTTGCAATTATCATAAAACTAATGGGTTGGTGCAAGGTAATGATACGCGTTAGTTGCAATGACATGATGGAAAACAAAAATATTATCATTAAAATGAATTATTAGAGGTACTACAAAACTTTTTTGAATTAGGTGTAAAAAGTTGAAACGTAGAAAAACGGATCATTTTACGCAATATATAACTTTTATTTATGGAAACGTGGTATAACTACTCGAAAATGTCATTATTTTAAGATTGGTATTTATTTTTTCTCTAAAACATAATGCACATGTTTTTGTTGGTCCATCTCTTTGTTATGTAAATTGTCAATTTATGAGGAAAAAAATATGTAGAGGCGTAGGCTCTGCAGGGCTATTTTTCTAAAATTTTAAAAGTTAATTTTATATTTTTTTTAAACTACGAAAAGTCAATGAAGCCTTAAAATGACATGGTCACTGAACATAGATAATTTGTTTTATGTTGTTGTCAAAGTGGTCTAGAAGACACAAAGCTAGATCATACTGTATCAAAAAATACATAATTATTATTTATTTCCAAATAAGAGAATAAAATTAATAAAATGGTGCATACAAATAAGGAAATATATTATAAACTCATAATTACCTTAATGAATGTATGCCAGTCATGTGTTTTAACCCCAACAAAATCACATTTTTTCGTTAAGATATTATTTATGTTAGACGAAAACCCCGTCGGAAAACTGATTTTTCTGATGACCTCTTTAACAATATTGCTATGTTGCTCCATCAAGCACCAAGGAAGACTAATATTTCATTGACAGCCATCACCATTAGAATTAATGATCACACTTTGCAATGCGTGATTAGCTTCTTGGATGTCAATACAAATCTTTCCAATTCTTTCTTTGTCAGTCCTTCCATCTAATATTCACCATAAAAATTTTGTTATGTTCTCCCCGATATGCATTGTATCAAACAAATGAACTATTTGTAGGTGCTCATAGTATGGAAACCTATTGAATTACATCGAGTAAATTGTCATTCCTCATGTAATCTCATTCGTGCCTTAACGACATTCATGAAACATCAACAAAATCAAATTAACACTAATTAATCAATATAGGTACATACCACGTTGAACATAATTCACTAAAAAGAAAACAAAGATTTATATAATATATTCAAAACATGTTGAATGTGATTGTCATTGATGTCAAAGGAGTTCAGTGAATGACAAAAGGATAACCAAGGATATGATGGCAGGGTAAACTCAGTGAAAGACAAAGGAATGACAAAGGAAGTAATGGCATGGCAAGTATGATGATGTGGCATGAATGATGAGGCTGGAAAGACACATGATGGTGTTTTGGTGCTATCAGGAAGTCATTGTTGTAATTTGACATCGTTCTGGAAAAATATGGCAAGTTTGTGGAACTTTGGAAATTGACTAAGTATGAAAAAGTAGTCAAAACTACTCTAAGAGAATGCCCGCCATAATTGATGGTTTGAATAAAATGCCTGCACCAACATATCAGGCTATAGCTTGTTGAAGTGGCTATCTAGCCATGGTCTCGGTTTGCCTTAATCATTTATGAGGAGAAAGTTATAAGTCTTCCAAAATAGGGTTTCAAGATAAACCTTGGAGAAATTCTTGGAAATGGCTAAGTGTTGAAAAAATGGTCCAGGTGGCCTTGGTAAAATGCCCGCCATACCTCATGGGAGAATGATAAAATTATCTCGAACTATCATGCTCTAGCTTTTCAAAGAGGTTATCCAACCATGGGCTTAGTTTTCACAGAAGGTGTTTGATGACAAAGATAATAACCCTCCAAAACAAGGTTTCAGGTTGCTTTTACACCAAAGTAGCAAAACTGCGTAAGTGGCCTCAGGGAAATCCCCGCCATAGTTTGTGGGTTGAAGAAATGCCCACATAATATGGTCAACTTGTAGGTTGTTGTTTTTTCTACCTAACCATGTTCTCATATTGACTTAAAAGTGTCCGAGGAAGAAGTTATGGATATGCCAAAATAGGGTTTTAGGAAGATTGGACCAAGTCTAGGAAAGTACAAAATTGTCTAAGTGTAAAATCACTAAAACTGCCTAAGTGACCTCAGTAAAATTCTCGCCATGTCTTGAGTGTGATGTCTTAAATCACTTTGAGAGTATGGATCTCTAGAATGTTGTTTGGTGCATCCAACCATGGTCTCATATTGTCCAAAGAGTCTTTGAGGAGGAAGATATCAATCTGCCAAAAGTGCCTCCCAGCTTGATTTGCACTACTCCAGTAACATGCCCGCCGAGGAGAGAGAAAGAGGCTTCAAGAGGTGAAATTGGTTTATATGAAGTCACCTTGTTGGCCTCTATCCATTGGGTGTCTCACACTTCAAAATTGGTGAAAATAAAAATCTCATGTTACCCTAGGGTTTAACAATTTTTGTCGAAGTGATGAATTAAAAGTTTAAAAGGTCATTTGGAAATGCCCGCAAGGAGGTGTCCTTGTGCTAATAAAATTCATAGGGTGACATATATTTGTTCCTTGTTGAAGTGGTTATCTACCCATGCTTTCATTTTTCCTTATTATGGTCACATGTGCAAGAAATCAATCTCCCAAAGTAGGAAAAATATTGTTTTGCATATTCAGAAATTTGACTAAGTATTGACCAGTATTCCAACAATACATAAATAATTTGGCATACCTTGATGGTTTCTATTATATTCCAACTTCCATAGGTGAGGTGTCATTCTTCGTGGTTTTTCTCCATTCTCTTGTTTACCATTTAATTTTGCATTGTTTGTAGTTCAATAATTATGGTTCTTAGGCAGAAAGTGCCTATAGTAATCAAACACTTCCTTTACTAAACTCCTTGAATGATGAGATTTTATCCTGAGACCGCAAAATGGACATGCAAATTTACCCTTTGTTTGAAGACCTACAAGATATATGAATTAGTGTAGCGAATTAGAATTACCATTTAAAATAATGCATGATATTTTCAATAGATATATATAATATTAAAGAACAAAAGAAAGTAACAATATACCACAAAAATGTGTTAACCCGGGAGCATCATGAATTGTAAATGCAAGTATTATGTGGAATTGAAATCGTTTTTTCATTATTGGTCTAGAGATGTCATACATAGTGACGCCAGCCCATAACTTCAACAACTCATCGATAAGAGGCTCAATATATATGTTCATATCTTTAACCTGGTACTTACCTAATTGGTCCAACATACATGATTAATTATATTTAACTATATGTCGTTATATATGAAAGACATAATTATCATGCATGAAACAAAGAAATGAAATATTTAGTGATCAAACTTTCAAGTAAAAAAATACAAATTAATTAAATACCTAGAACAATCATTACCAACATTGTGTGCTCTCTCTTGATTGACATCCAAGGAGGAAGGTTATTGTTTATAACAAAAACATGCCAGACTGAGTAGGTAGAACGAAGCTCTCCAAATCAATTGACACCATTAGCTGCCAATGAAAGGTTAACATTACGAGGTTCTTCTTTGAAAATTGGCCACTTTTCTTCGATGTACCTCAATGCAGAACCATCTGCATGCATTCGAAGAACATCGTCTTGACTTCTGTTCTTTGCATGGAAATCCATAAATTGTGATATACTTTGACACCTGAACAACCACTGTAAACGTGGAATTATCAGAATATAACGAAGAACTTTATGAGACACCTTTTTTGTCACTTTATCGGTTCGATACCTATTTGTTTGACATTGTGGGAATTCATTTTCTAATGCATATTGTCCATAGTATATGATAGGATCATCAGGACATGCATCAATAGCTTGATACTCCATTCCAAATTCTTTCATAATCACATATATCTCTCGATATGCGCGGGGTAAAATATTTGACGTTGGTAATAGAAATTCACCTAACAATATACAAAATTCAAAAGAATAAGTCAATGGAAACAATATTAATCATCAAAATCACATCCATACTTTACAAATTAGATAACAATAGCAATATAGGAAAAAATTCAACCCTTTATGTACATGTGAACATGCAGACATAAATAATTAACAAATTACATACCTTAGTATCTGTGTGAGACAGGTGTTTGATAAGCCATTCAAAACGTTCAAGTTCACTAACAACAATATAGCAGATAGAAGATTTGTTTTTGAGCCTTCATAAAGAGGTTGATGTGACTTCTCGTGTAGAGGATCAACATCATGACTATCATCCTGGTTGTCCTCATCCATTGGAGAAAATGTGTCTTGGATCAATCTATGTATCTCATATTCCTGAATTGTATCACTAACATTATCTCCATCCATATCATCATTAAGAACTTGATCATCTTCAATATTCCGATCTAGATGTTCGTCATCCTGTAAATGAGTATTTCTGCTAGTAATTGGGAAATAACTCTTTGGAGGGCGACATTTTGGGGGCATTGTCTCTATATTTACAAACAACGTAATAAAATTAGTGTGTATAGAACATATAATAAAATGATAAGACATTTTACTGAAATTCATGACATGATGACTATTACAGAGAATACATTAAAAATTGAATAACCTCTTACCAAGGGACGATATTCATAAACCCCTTCGGCGTGCCCCTTCTCCCTACAATGTCTTTCAGTTGTTGTTATTAAAAGTATTCTTCTTTTCAAGCCCCTACAATCAGATCGAGGGAAATAACATTTTCCATCTCCCCTTGCCTCTAATGCCGCTCTAAATTGAGCAAGCTTCCTTGCATTTTCATTCATAGTGACAAATCCTTGTAGTGACAAGTAATTGTCTTACCTACACCACACAAAACAGTAACTTGTAAAATACATTAGATATAAGTATATTTCTAAATACAATATATTATATACCAATTTCTATAAAGAAAAACATGAAGACTGAAGTTTTCATTGATGCCAACAAGTGTTGTACAATGACCTTTGATTTACTCACAAGGAGACCTTGATAGTTTGGGAATTGGAACACTAAGTGGCCCAAATGGTCCAAATGAAAGTTGTCCTTGATGCATGCTTATCTTTTATGAATTTTCCAGATGATTGTTGAGTATGACTCTCTCTAGTTTTGGACATGGTTGATAAAGAATGTATTTAAGAAACACTTGTTGTTGGTATTTGATTGTATGGCTTATATTATTGGACAAACATACAAGAGAAAACAAAGAACAAGGGTGGCAGAACCATGTGACACAATTGAAGCTCACAGTTCAAGTGTTGAATAATCCAAGGCAATCACAAGCATAACTGTAAGTTCATGGATACTACTGAGGTGGTTTTCAATTCTGATTTCAGGTTTAATAGAACTATAGAAAAAAGAAGAGGTTTAATTAGTAATTAATATATAATCATCGTATGGAAATCCTATAAAAACATATAAGTATAACTAATTAATCACACGAAATATATGTAGCAATGCTAAATTAAAAAAAAAAAAAAAATTTGTTCAAACATGCTGCATGTTAAAAAAAATCCTGAATTTTTTTTCTTAACATATAGACAAAAAAATATAAAAATACTAACCTTGCAAGTTCAAAATCGGAGCAATGTAGAATATCTGAGCTCAAACAATCACCACAAAATTTGTCGCAAGTTCAAAATCCGGGCTCAATCAATCACCAGGAACCTTGTCGCAACTATAGAAAATGTGTTGAAAATTGTCTTAAAGTATGTATTTACAGATCGTCGATCGTTGCTATATCGACGAAAATTGCATGAATTGACCCGCGCGTAAAAAGCCAAGAGCCGTACTTGGAAACTGGCATTGGTTTGGTGGGTGTGCAAAGATAGACATAGGTCGACGATATAGAGATGAAAGTTCGTCGAAAAGTAAAAAACGTCGATATTGCCACGGTTTTTCCGCCATGATAAAAAAAATGAAAAGACATCTTAAATTTCATTGTATTTTTCCATGAATGTTCGAAACGTGGAAATATTTCATGGAAAAATCCGCCCGAATGTACTACTGTTGTAGAAGAGTATGTGATTTTCCTTCTTCTTAGAAGATATATGGGGAGGGAATGTTGTGGAATTTTTGGAGTGATTGGGTGAACCATGACCTATAAAGGACCACTTCAAATACATATTAGTTTCCTGTATTGAAGATACTGAAGGGGGGTGAATCATTATTTCATACATTTAATTCTTTCAAACAATTTTTATACCATGTAATCATTCATAAACACATATAGCATGTATCAGAAGAAATATGCAATACAAATAACACTACGTGTAAAGAATATGTAGATAAATATTCTATTACAAATAATGCTAGGAGACACCAATCTCCAATGCAAGTGTGAGTACCCACTCACTGATTTTACTAACACCAATCAGACAGTAACGCCAATCCCTTGCAAGCACCAACTTGTTTTTTTACAGGCACCAACCTGTGAGGACACCAATCCTCTTACGAGCACCAACTCATAGTCATCAACCACCAATTTGGATGGCCATACACCCACCGAAGCTGCTAGACACCAACTTGTGGAAGACAGGTCGATATTTTGTCTTTTCCCCATCCTACCACCCAGATATATATGTGTTGGTCTATACCTCAATCACAATCCACTCAACACTTTATGAAAAATTTCCTCTGTTCTACACAAACTGTTGATCATACTACACTTCATATTTCCAACTCTTTCTGCATGACCATTCCTTATAGCCTTCTGTTCAAATGATCTTTATGCTCTTCATAAATGATCCTTATATTTCTACATTATTTCTCCTTGTTTTTCTCCTTTTCATGTAATCTCACGCACTTCCTCAAGTCATACAACCATTGATTTCCCTGAGCATTTCATATGTTCCCCAAAACTTGCAATTTTAGAATACTACATCTTTTGCACTCAAACTTATCAAAACACTTCAATCTTTTGCTTATTTATACTATTCCTTCTTTTCCTTGTTCAATTGATTTATCCATAAGCAACGGATTTTGTATGTGAGTTGCATCCCTTCTACCTTTCTTCATGAATAAGTTTACCCACACATTTGTCAGACCTCATTACTTATTCCTTTGTCGGCGTGTAATTTGTGTACTTTAATATTTTGAATTGATTGGCACAAAAACTATTGCTCAGTGTATTGTACAACATACTTGTGTTGGGACCTGTGCAGATAAATCTAGTGGGACTTTGCGCAGAATTCTTGCGCATGTTTAGTGGGAATTGCTGAGACTTGCACACATATTTTCTATATACTTATTCAAACTGGCATTAAGACTTCAATGCTATCACCAAGTTCAAAAATATCTTTGACATCAATGAAAACACCAAGCTCAACAAGCTAACCCTTTAGCATTGATGTCAACACCAAGTAAATATGAGCTCCTTTTGAATGCTAGCTCTTCATTGTAGTCTTGTGTTGTGCAATATTGTTTGCAGATTTACTTGCTACTTTCTCCCATTTTGACATCAATAACAAAGTAATATTCAATTATCTGCAAACCTATATTAATATAGTGTATCCTCCCCCTGCGTAGTTGCAAGCTCTCCCCATGGATTTATGCTTATATTCTTGGATTCTATTACTCTTCTGCTTTCGGTTACTCCTGCTTTGTGCGGTCCTTTTTACACAACCTCTTCTTGCTCCTTTGGTTTCACCATTGCTGCTAACTTCTTCACGGTTGGTTGTACATTTTCAACTTTCTCCTTCGTTTGTGCTTCTTTAATCAAGATTTCCTCTTCTACTTTTTTTATTGAGATTTAGATTCAAGTGTGCATTCCTTAGCAGCTCTTACAACTTCCCTTTTCACCTACGCTTATTGTTTAGTTTCCTTCATAGCTTCATCTTGTAACACTATATTTTATTCCATAATTTAATGCACGTGTACATCCAGATTACATATGATTAGATGATTGTTGAAACAACGCATGGCTTCACATAATTATTAATTAAATAGCCTCTCGGATGTCCATCATAGGTCTTGGCATCACACAATCATGATGTTTCTATCCTTGCAAATTTAATACACGTGAAATAAATTTGATCATGTCATTTAACGCTTCAACTAAATGTCATCCTTTCACATCGTTTCAATTATCACACACAAATGTGATGGTAAATATTCTGATTTTTCTTATGGCTATGAGATGATTTGTCCCCTTTTAAACTCAACTGTTAAGTTTTTTTATTGACTCTAGAAACCATAAAAAAAAAACAGAAGAAAACTACAAGAAAAATATCCATGAAACAATTCAAACACGGTGCGGTGACTTTTCCAAACTACAAGAAACGTTGGAGGCCCAAACAACAAACAATGAGGAAAATAAATTTGAAAGAGTCTCATGCCCAAAAAACATGTAATCGAAATCATGCCAATGATCTTTCAGTTCTCAAGGAGCACATGGACTACATGGAGCAACAAGAACAACAAATTTTGAGTCCGTTGAAGCAAATTTAGTCTGACTTGAACAAGGCTCAGAATACTCTAGATACTAAGCTGTGGTGAGAACACAAGGTTTTGTTCCTCAATTTTGATCTTATAATTTTCTTCAAGAGTTTTGAAGAATTCATAGTTGGTTAGCCATATTGTCAATTTCGTCAAGGCTGCGACAAGTATAAATTCCGTTTGTCAGCATATGCCCTATAGTAATACTTCTTTCCCTCCCTTTTGGACAAGTTTCGATTTCGTAATATGTGAATTATAAATGGTGCAATCTACATTAGCAGACTTCCATCTATACACAACTACTGTTCTGAAGGTGGTTTATAATTTGTTGCTTCACAGAAATTTTCTTTTCAAACATGATGCAAACCTATAGTCCAAATTAGTTATGTGTTTTAAATTAATGACTTGAAAGTCCATTGTCTACATAGATGTTGATATTTAGTCGAAATATATGTAGCTTCTGGATTCATCATTATTTATTTATGTTCTTAATCGCAATCCTTTTCTATGAAAATTCTTATGCGACTTATTCCATCTTGACCCTCGGAATAACTGCTTTCATTCATAGAAGAATAATTTTTCATGTGCATACCTTCTACTTTATCTAATCCTTTGTTTACTTTTAATTCCTTTGTTGTGTGAATCATCCCTATCATCCTCTTTGTTTTTCTTGCACTGATCATACTGGATCCCTTCCTCTATTTATGTCTAGGGTTTGAATTGAGCCTTGAATTATGCCAAACAATGTTTCCTCTTCTTGTCCTATCTTTTTCGCTTTTTCAATCTTTAGTGCTTCCCTTGTGTCTTCTTGCAATCTGTCGTAGTTCCTTTATGCGCATAGCTCCTTCTTTGACATGTCTTGTTTTCTTGATTGCATATTGTCTCCTTTCTCCCTTTGTAAGTATATAACATTTCCTTTATCTTTTGCCATATGTTTACCACATCCATTATCAATACACTCGTGATCCTTATGTAAGACCGGATTACATCGTTCTTGGCAATGTTCTTTGGTCTTTTTCTACCAAATTTGTGTATGATATATCTTATAGAAGGAACTTATGGTTTCATCCTGGTGCATAGTTACTGACTGGTTTTTGCAGTCTCAAATTTATGGCCATGGTTGTGACATTGATGGCATTCGATGTCCATTTCCAAAAGGCTAAAGGTGTTGATGAATTCATTAGAATTCTTGTTTATATTGTCAGCTCTGAATTTCTTGAGAGGACCTCTATTTCTCTCAAAATTATTGTTTGCAAATGATTTGCAATTTGTAGCCTTATGAATAAAATTATTGCAAAAATAACAATACCCCAAAAAGATAGTTTGATACTTGGCAGATAGAGGTCTTCTAGATGGTACAACTCCTTTGTTTATTGAAGCATATTGGTGTTCATTCTTTATGTTTTCTTTCTCTTTGATAGGACTCTTAAGTAAATTTGCATGGCTCCTTGTACCTGCTTCATAGTTAGGTTTAATTGAACTTGAATCCTTATCACTGTTGTCTTGTTCATATCCCAATCCAAACTTGTCTTAAAATGATCTTTGATTGTTGATGATTGCATCTAATACCTTATAGCTTCTGCCAAACTTTTGTTGATATCCCAAGTCATTGGTTACTTTTTTTAGTTCCCTCTTTAAGGAGATATTTTCCTTCTCCAATTCCTCACATGTTGTTTCTTTCTCTTTTAGCTTTCTTGCTAGATCTTCTTCTATTCTTTTGACTTTTATACATGTTCTTCATACTTCAGTAGTTGGTCATTTAAATAATTATTCTTCTTTCTTGAGATTTTCAAATCCTCTAAAGCACTTATATAAGTTCTCCTTTGAAGTCTACCTCAACACTTACTTCATCTTTAGAGTTCTCATTTTCATATTCTTCTTCTGTTTCCATAAAGAGCGCTTCTCTTTCATCATCATAACTGTCATTTTCATATTTTGGGCTACTGTCCTCTTTGGAGTATAGAATTTTCTTTTCTTTTCCAAACACTTTATTATTCTCGGGTCTACTTCCTTTGTATATCCTTTTATTTTCTTCGTGATCCTAATCCTCCTCATCATCACTATCTCTATTGTCTTTATAAGGACATTTAGAATCAAAATGACCTATTTAACCACATTCAAAGCATTTGAAAGGAAGCTTACATTTCTACTTTCCACGACCTTTCTAAAGTTTCTAAACACAAAGTTTGCTTCTTCAAGATTAGATTCGTTAGAAGAACTCTTATTGGAATCTTGCTTGCATACTCTTTTCTTCTTGGAGGCCTTGAAGGTTACATCCCTTCTTGAAGGATTTTCCTTTTAAGTTATCATTTAATAGGCAATGAGAATTCCATGGATTGCATCCTTTGTTACCTTGTCAAGATCATTTCTATCTTCCAGGACTGATACTTTAGAATCAAATCCAACAGGTAGAGATCTCAACAACTTCTGTACAATTGCTTCTTCTGGAACTGTGTCCCTAAGACCTCTGAGAGTATTTACTATTTCATCTACACGAAGAAACTAGGGTGCAATGTTCTCAGCTTCCTTCATTTTTAGGCTCTCAAACCAACCTCTATAATTTTGTAGCTTTTCCTTTTTCACTGTGTCATATCCTATATATATGATCTGAAGTTTGTCCCACATCGCATTGGTTGAGCTACACTGCATGACCTTTGTAAATTATGAGTATGTTAGGCCACTTACTATTGCATTTTTGGATTTTTCATTGCATTCATACTGCTTTTTATCAGCAGCATCAGTTGGAGGGTTGTTTGGAACTTTATAACCATTTGCAAGTGCCAGCCAAATATCAGTGTTGGGTGACTGTATCAATAATTCCATTCTTGTACTCCAAATAGCATAATTAGACCCATCAAAACGTGGTGCTCAGTTTGTTGAGAGACCTTCTTGTCTGTCCATATCTGCACAAAAATATAGATTGCACGATGATCTTCCTTTAAGTGGTTAGATTGTCTCTGAAGGAACCCGCTCCGATATCAATTTTTTAAAATACTAAGAGGGGGTGATAATTATCTCATACCTTTTATTATTTCAAACATTTTTTATACCATGTAATCATTCATCGAACCATATAGCATGTATCAAAAGCAATTTTCAATACAAAGAACATGATTGTGTGCAAAGAATATGTAGAGAAATATTATATATAAAAATATTCTATTACAAATAATGCTAAGAGACACCAATCTCCAATACAAGTGTGAGCACCCATTCACTGATTGTGGTGACACTAATAAGATAGGAATGCCAATCCATTGCAATCACCAACTTGTTGTTTTACAGGCACAAACCTGTGAGGACACCAATCCTGTTATGAGCACCAAATCATAGTCATCAAGCACCAACTTGCGCGGTCAGGCACCCACCTGAGCTGCCAAGAACCAACTTGTGGAAGACACCAATATTCCATCCTTGCCTCATCCTACAATCTAGGTAGAGATTTGTTGATGTATACCTCTATCTCAGTCCACTCAGCACTTTTAGATTTGTTTCCTCTCTTCTGCACAAACTGTTGAGCATGGCTACACTTCATATTTTCAACACTTTCTGCGGGACCATTCCTGATATCCTTCTGTTCAAATGCTCCTTGTGCTCTTCACAAATGATCCTTATATTTGTGTGGCTGCTCCTTGTATTTCTCCTTATCATGTAATCACATACACTTCCTCAAGTCATGCAGCCATTCATTCCCCTGACCATTTCATTTGTTCCCTGAAGCTTGTAATTTCATAATACTACATCTTTTGTGCTCAAGCTTATCAAAACACTTCAATATTTTGCTTTTTTACACTATTCCTTATTTTCCTTGGTTAATTGATCTATCCATAAGAAAAATATTTTGTATGTCAGCTACACCGCTTCTACCTTTCTTCACGAATAAGTTCACCCATACATTTGTCGTATGTCATTACGTATTCCTCTGTCGGCTTGTAATTTGTGGACTTTAATATTTTGACTTGATTGGCACGCAAACTATTGCACAGTGTATTGCACATCATACTTTTGGTGGGACCTACGCAGGTAACTCTAGTGGGACTTTGTGTAGACTTATTTCACACGTTTATTGGGACTCGCTGAGACTTGAGCACATCTTTTCTATATACTTCTTCAAATTGGGATTAACACTTTAATTCCATCACCAAGTTCAACAGTCTCATTGACATCAATGACAACACCAAGCTCAACATCCATTTCCAAGGATAAATTTGCACTATGGGATTCATAGGTAAATGCATAGCAAAAAATGGGGGACTTGATGTGGCATGAGACTTGGAAGTTATTCAGGTAAAATGATTTTGCATATATTTATCCAAATCTTCTAGCAAACATAAATGAGGAAAAGTCCAAGCTAATCAAATTGCTAAGGACGTAAATTGGCTACAATACTCTTCAACATTAACGTGAATGCGCTCTCTAGAGTCTTCCAAATGCATATAGCCTTTATGATTTCCTATGGTTGGGTTAGGATTCACTCGGAAATGAGGACATGAATCTCCAATTGCATTCTATATGGATAGTTGTAGTAAACTTAGGAGACGAATCGATTTATGTTTGATTAAACAAATTACGCGAGACCTTGATGTGAAACTAGTATTCTTCAAGTCATCGTGATTTGGTAATCCGAATCAACAAGGATGGAGCAAAATCATATTGTTGTGTGGATAAAGGGATTAATTACTTTGAATGAAAATAGTGTTTTGGACACACTCATATTTATTATATTTTAACAAATTGAGTTATTTTCAACTATTTACATCGTTTACACAAATGTGCACATCGGCCGTTAATGGGAACCCATATTTAACAAATTTACTAGAAAGAGTAATGAGGTGTATTGATCTAGGTTCCCATCCATGGAGATCTGAGTAAAAAATGGTCTTAATATTGGCATATTTTTGTGTGTGTTTTTAGGGATTTCCCATGTGTTTTGGGGGGCAATTATGCACAAAGATCGGGGGGATAAATCAATCTACTAATGTTGTTTCCAATGAACTAAAGAAGACCTCTAACATAGAAGAAAAATGATGTGAAATTTGGAAAACCAACTAATAAAATTTACAAGCAACAAGATGAAATGAATAAAAACAATAGATGAAAAAATGACAAATATGACCGTGAGCTTCCTATCATGAATTGAAAGAACACTTGCACTTTCCCTCAATTCTTTACTTGTAGACTCATTGGTTCAACTTCTCCTATGCCTTCTAATTTTGCTAATGTTTCTTGTATTGATGTTCTATTGTTTCTTAGTGTAGATGTTTTATAAACTCTCATGATGATGAGCTAAGCATTTGTTTGATTCCTTTAAGTTGCTCCTTCTACACCTCGATATTCTTATATTGGTTAGAATGGGATGGAAAAACTCTTTAGGAATTGGGTAAATCTTATCTTGTGATGCTTTAGATACTTGGACAACTTGTGCTTACAAGAAACGTGATAAGTTCACTCTTGTGTCGAGGGTCATCATGACTAGATGTGATCCCTGGTCCTATGAAAAATATTGCAGTAGCCAAGAATGGGAACATGTTATGCTATATGGTACAACTCATAATTTAATGGAAAACCATATGTGGGCATTGGCACCTCTTCTGCCAAGGAAGAATGTTGTTTCCAGGATGTAAATGGGTCTGCGAAATCATTTTCTCTCTGGATGGAAATATTGAGAACCATAAAGATAGATGCCATTTTGATTGTTTTTCACATGTTGCTAGCTTTCATTGTTTGTTCACTTGCTGCTAGTTTAGATTTGTGGTCATCAATGCTCCTTTTCAAAAACACGATACCATTGCACCAACAGTAACGAGGTGCATTGTCATGTCCCAAATTTTGCATTGGGTCACAATGGCCTAATCCCATTGGCCATATTCATAAGAGTTTATCAAATTGATGCTAAGGGTCCAATAATTGCCAAGGAGAAAAATTACTAGTTTCCTAGGTTGGGGGTGGAATCTTTGGGATTTGGAATAAGGGGTATAATAAATGATGTTTGAACATTAGAATGGCATAAATATTTAATAAATGAGCTAAATAAATATATACAAGTGATAATCAATGTGGCATTTGGTCATGAATACAATTGGAGGCTTATGGAGCCCTTAGGTGGCTAGATTCCCTCCACACACTTGGCATGCACGTATTTGGAGGTTGGTAAGGTTTCATATGGAAGCTAATGATCTAAGGAAGTCGAATTGGTAAAGAGGAGTAACTCCCATGGAAGAGGAAGAGACAATTTGGAGCTACTTAGAAACTTGGGCAAGATTCCGTGGCTCTATGACAACAATGATGAAGATGCTATGACACTTATGACACAAATCAAACCTGAAGGCTGACATATGACATATATGACATGTTGGGGATAAAAATAGCCTCCAAGAGGGCGCTCAAGGGATTTAGGGAAGCTAAGATTCTTCCACATGTGATTTGGTGGAATTGGGAGACTAGGAATTGTTGTACAAGTGGCATTCTTTGGAATCTCTTCCCACCTTGAGTTGGAATGCATCTCTTGGAAGGAATTCGACCCATAGAGAGCTTGGAAACTTTATAAATTTCAATAACAAAGAATTCAACCATATTTGGATCATTTGTAGAATTTGCAATTGCATTTGTGAAGAGGGAGAGCTAGTGGATGACTAGTTTCTTTCCTTAGCCAATTTCGAGGGTGAAAGATTCTCATCCAAGTTGGTAATTGGAAAGGACATTCAAACCTTTCATTTGTAGCTTTAATGGAATATTTATTTTCAGGTTTAAGCTACAGAGCAGCTCATGGTTTCTTCTAGTGCAACACATTCTCTCAACCATTTCCAGTTTTGATGGCATATTCTTGATCCTTGAGGGAGGGCATTTTTGGTGAGCTATTGTACTCTTTGGGGAAGATTCTCATGCCCCATTTATTGTATAATATGAATTAAATACTCTTTTATTCATCTCTATAAATTTTCAGGTCTAAATTCCAAGTGGAAATGTATAAATTTGATTTTTAATGAAGAAATGGTGCCATTTCCCCCATAGCTCTTGCATAGCGCTCTTGTGGTTGAATATAGTAGTGAAGGAATGCCATTTAAAATTCATGTGCATGTTAGATGATATATATCTCTGTAATAACCATCTATTAATATCCACAAGTCGATATTCCAAGAAAAACTATGTTAAATTGCTCATTAATGGACAAATAGTGCCATTTCCCCACTACCTTGTTGTGAACCAGTGTAATGTTGATGGATTTGAATGGATAAGTAAACTAATGATGGTTTATTTATGTATGGACTGTTATTGATGTATTATACAAGTTTCATGTTCATTATATAAGCATTTGAAGTCATTTTGTGAAGTTTCATTACATTTGGAGACGATTTGATGCCATTTCCCCCAAGGTCAAACTAGTGATTTTTGCTGCTGTTTGGGAGAAGGTTAGAATAGAATTAATAATTTATTAATGGTGAAAATGAGACCTAAATAATGTACTTTAGACATCCCCTACCTATTTTCATAATTTTGAGTGGGTTTGGAGGCATTTGGAGAGCCATTTTCTGAACTTACCCTGGGGGGATTTGAACCTCAAATTGCTAGTAAAATTCCATACTTGGTCCATAATATTAAAAAAGTTTGCATAAGTATTTGTAGGGCCATAATTCATCCCTGAACATCATATTCAAGTACTAATAGCATTCATATACCCTTACAGAATATTTGGGATCATTTGGGTCAATTTGGAGACCTAGACATCAAAACTAGTCAAAGGTCGAAATTGGGGAAAAAGTGAAAAATTGGGCATTTTAATAAAAAATTAATAGAGGGACATTACAGTGGTATCAGAGCATGAAATTGGCACCTCATGTGGTCTGATATTCATGAGGGAAATAAGTCAGAAACCACCATTAGATATTAAAACCAAAAGTGTTTTTGTTGAAGAGGAAAAAGTTAGGAAAATAAGCCAATGGGTGAGCATATTTTCTCAAGCACGGGACCCCATAATAGAGAAAATGAATTTCAGAGAACACCAAGGCCTACTATACCAAAATTTCTTGAGGCGAAATATGTGGAAGAAATTCATCTCGAATGGAAAATTTTGAGTGAATATTACAGAAACAGTATACCATTTTATTAATACCTCATTATCTCAATCAAGCTCAAGATGAAGGAAGGTAATAAGGATCAATTTCAAAATAGAGAATTGAATTATGCAATAAGTAAAATGCCACTTCCCACCTTTGATGGCTCATCTCAAAGTTCTGCACATACTTGGGTACAGAATGCATTAGCTTGCTTGAAGGAGCAAAAGGAAGAGACATCACATGAGCATGAAGAAGATCCTATTGAAAATATTGAAGATCATTTCGAGACACATTCTACCTTGGACATGAATCAACGAGCATTTATTGATGGCTTCTTGAATTATGAAGGAGTACCTACTAATGGGTGCTCACACCTCTATGTTGGTGACATAGAGATCACTTTTGAAAGTGTTGCTAGAAGCCAAACTTCCATTAAACATGAAATTGAAGACCTTGTAGCAATTGAAGAAGAAACAAGATCAACTTCCTCATCACCACTTGAGTTTCATGAAGTTGGTCCAAGCAAGAAGGAATAATATGAGGAGGTTCATTTGCAAGAACCTCATTTTCTTGAAGGGTCCTTAAAGATGAATGAAAAGAAGATCCAAGAGTCCCTTAGAATTCTCCATGACTCTCAAGCATTGGTGTCAAATTCTTGTTGGAGAGCTACTTCATTGGAGGAAACATCCTTCCTTGAAGACATGGAGAAGATTCAAAGAGCAATGTGCCACATCAAAGATAATTTCATGTCTTTGATTTTTTATAGAAACCATTTGTTTGAGCTTAATGAATTGTTGCATGATGCATACTTGAAGAATAATAAGGATAATCGTAAGCTCACAATTCAAAATGAGCAACTTCTTGAAAAGTTGCAAGATATTGGTTTTTCCTCCTATGTTTTAGATTTTCAAATGGTAGATTGTTTGGAGGATTCTCATGACATGGTGGATCATAAGAAATGTGGAAATTTGAATGTGCTTTCTGTGTTTGAAAATGAACTTGAATAGATGCAAACATTTGATGTGGTGGAAGAGGAACTTGAATTGTCTCTTGATTGAGGTTATGCAATTCTTAAAGAAGAGCATGATTCTTCTACATTGGAGCCAATCTATGACAAAGGTTTCACACTTTTGAAGGAGCTGCATGATACTACCCATATGGATCCTTCCCATGATGAAACTTCTACATTTTTTGATCAATTGGGTGAGTTAGTTCATTCTCCTACATCCTACAATTCCATGTTTTGTAGCTTTAGTCTCAAGGAAGTATGGGTGAAAGGGTTCTTTTTTATGTTGCCACATGAAGAGTATGGAACTCCTAGATTTATTTTTTATGATGAAATGGTTGGAGCATATTCTTATTCACATTTGCAACAACATCCTTTGTTACTTTATGATGATGCACATCTACATGGATGCACCTATGAGATGCATTTGAGTCACTTGAAGAGTAATGGTTTTTCTTGCTCAACACTTGGTTCATTTGATGTTGGAGGAACTTCATCCAACACTTGGGTGAATAAATTTATGATTGGAGAACATTTTTTTTGGCAGCCACATACTTTGATATTTATTTATTATTCTCACATTCATGGATGTATGGGTGAGACTTCTTTGAGTCCTTTGAAGTCTCCTTGTTTTTTTTGCTCATTATTTGGTTCAGATTTTAGTGGAGATTCTTCATTCACTTCTTGGATGAAAGAATACATGGCTTAATATTTTAATTCATATCACATCCTTTTGGAGCAGCATTATAGGACATGGGATCCTCACCTATATCATTGGAGCAGATTTGATGGGTCACTTGAAGATTGTATGCACTTGGAAAATGGTGGTCTACTTGCTTGGAGGTATAAGCACTTTCATGACTCTTTGATGAAGCATCTCCTTGATGTACATTTTCATTATGTTGTTATGTACTTTGATGATATATATTTTGTACTCATGATGTTTGGAAGAATGCATACAAGAAAATGGGATCCAGGAATCCTCTTATCTGATGGTATGCGTTGGAGAGCACTCTTAATTGTTGGGGTGCAATACAAGCAATGGGACCCTGGAATAATTTTTGTCTCATTGGTTTCATTTTTTTTTTGGAAAACAAGCAGTATGGGAGATGGATTTCCCACTTAATAAAGTGATTTTAATCAGAGTAGTGCAGCATCAAGCATGGTGGTTCCTCTCTAAAATCTTCATTGAATCTCAAAGACTCAAGGTTGGGAAATTCAATGGCAACTTCAAAGATAGATACAGAAAGAAGGTTCTTCAACACCCATGTTTGAAATTGCTTGAGGACAAGCAAAATTGGGAAAGGAGGATTTCTCATGTCCCAAATTTTGCATTGGCTCACAATAGCCTAAGCCCATTGGCCATATTCATAAGAGTTTATCAAATTGATGCTAAGGGTCCAATAATTACCAAGGAGGAAAATTATTAGTTTCCTAGGTTGGGGGTGGAATCTTTGGGATTTGGAATAAGGAGGATAATAAATGATGTTTGAACATTAGAATGGCATAAATATTTAATAAAGGAGCTAAATAAATATATACAAGTGAAAATCAATGTGGCATTTGGTCATGAAGACAATTGGAGGCTTATGGAGTCATTAGGTGGCTAGATTCCCTCCACACACTTGGCATGCACATCATCCAGTTTGAATCGATGGGTAAAGAAACGTATTTGGAGGTTGGTAAGGTTTCATATGGAAGCTAATGAGCTAAGGAAGTTGAATTGGTAAAGAGGAGTAACTCCCATGGAAGAGGAAGAGACAATTTGGAGCTAGTGAGACACTTGGGCTAGATTCCCTAGCTCTATGACAACAATGATGAAGATGCTATGACACCTATGACACAAATCAGACCTGAAGGATGACATTTGACATATATGACATGTCAGGGCTAAAAATATCCTCCAAGAGGGAGCTCAAGGGATTTAGGGAAGCTAAGATGCTTCCACATGTGATTTGGTGGAAGTGGGAGACTAGGAATTGTTGTACAAGTGGCATTCTTTGGAATCTCTTACCAACTTGAGTTGGAATGCATCTATTGGAAGGAATTCGACCCATAGAGAGCTTGGAAAATTTATAAATGTCAATAAAAAATAATGAAACCATATTTGGATCATTTGTAGAATTTGCAATTGCATTTGTGAAGAGGGAGAGCTAGTGGATGACTAGTTTCTTGCCTTAGCCAATTTCGAGGGTGAAAGATTCCCATCCAAGTTGGTAATTGGAAAGCCCATTCAGACCTTTCATTTGGATCTTTAATGGAGTCTTTATTTTTAGGTGTAAGCTACAAGTCATCTCATAGTTTCTTCTAGTGTAGCACATTCTCTCAACCATTTCCAGTTTTTATGGCATATTATTGATCCTTGAGGGAGGGAATATTTGGTGAGTTATTGTACTCTTTGGGGAAGATTTTCATGCTCCATTTATTTTATAATATGAATTAAATACTCTATTATTCATATCCAAAAAGTTTCAGTTCTAAATTCCAAGTGGAAATGTATAAATTTTATTTTTAATGAAGAAATGGTGCCATTTTCCCCATAGCTCTTTCCTAACACTCTTGTGGTTGCATATAGTAGTGAAGGAATTCCATTTAGAATTAATGTACATGTCAGCATATATATATCTCTGTAATAACCATCTCATAAAATCCACAAGTCGAGATTCCAAGAAAAACTATGTTAAATTGCTCATTAATGAACAGACAGTGCCATTTTTCTACTACCGTGTTGTGAACCAATGTATGTTGATGGATTCGAATGTATTAGTAAAATAATGATGGATTATTGATTGATGGACTGTTATTGATGTATTATACAAGTTTCAGGTTCATTATATAAGCATTTGAAGTCATTTTGTGAAGTTTCATTACATTTGGAGATGATTTGATGCCATTTCCCCCAAGGTCAAACTAGTGATTTTTGCTGCTGTTTGGGAGAAGGTTAGAACAAAATTAATAATTGATTAATGGTTCACATGAGACCTAAATAATGTAATTTAGACATATCCTACCTCTGTTCATAATTTCGATTGGGTTTGGAGGCATTTGGAGAGCCATTATCTGAACTTACCCTAGGGGGATTTGAACCTCAAATTGCTAGTAAAATTCCACACTTGGTCTAGAATCTTAAAAAAATTTGCAGAAGTATTTGTAGGTCCATAATTCATCCCTAAAAATCATATTCAAGTCTTAATATCATTCATATACGCTTACAGAATATTTGGGATCATTTGGGTCAATTTGGAGACCTAGACATCAAAACTAGTCAAAGGTCGAAATTGGGGAAAAAGTGAAAAATTGGGCATTTTAATAAAAACTTAATAAAGGGACATTACATGCATCTACATCCCAGGTACATCTGTCACATCTCTAACTCCAATACACTAAAATGAAAAGAAAAAGGTTTGTAAAAGTGAAAAAGAGAGAACCAAAACATCAATAAACAAATCCGACCATGGTAATCGTAAACATAAAAAAATGAACTATAATGATAATAAGAGTATAATTTAATAAAAGAAATTGGCATAGATCCATATTGACATGATATTTTAAGCAACCATGTGCCTGGGATTGGATTTCTTTCGGATCCCTTTCGGTGCTCACTAGATTTGATATATGATGATTAAGAGAGAAATCGTCATAAAATGAACTCTAAGCAAGCAAGAGTTGTGGTTTTTCTCATCGTCCCAAGAGTGATTCACTATAATTCATACCCATTTGATATAAATGTAAAGTATCTGATTCCTTCCATTCTATTTTGTGTGATCAGTAACAAACTTGTTAGGCCAATTTTCTAGTAACTAACTACCTTCTTGTGCGTGGACATGTGTAATCCACTCTTCTCTTTAATTGCAATATAGAAGAAGTAAAAAGGATATCTATTGCTTCAATAAATCCAAAATCACCAAGTCTTATAGTTCTCGACTTAAAATCCCATGTGTATATGGATAATAGATGAGAAATTAAACCTCTCCGACATCAACAATTGCATACAATACAAACGAATAATGAACGAGAAACCAAGCCTCGCGTGCACTAAAATTGCATACAACCTCAACCGTATTCTAATAGAAATGTCGAGGCCGTTGACACAATTATATGGATTTGCGTAAAAATTATATTCCTTTTTTATCATCAAAGTGCCCAATTTCTCTCATGTGCAAGATCGACCAAGATATTGCCAACTTCACTTGTGTTTGGAATTTCCTTTGTTGCTATGACATGGCGCACTAGAATTGAAAATATAGAAACACAGTCATGACGATGTTGGGAATATACTTGAAATGGATTATTTGTTAGTGGGGAAATTTTTTGGATCCATACTTTTGTTATAGTGTAGAGAGCAGTTGTGCACTTTGGACATTGTGTATTTGATCATAAGCTTGACTTGAAATGGTCTTCGCAATTTTTATATTTTATTTATTTATTTCTAAGTAGGTTAGTTTATATTTGTTCAAACACATTGGGATTCAATTAGGAAATTATGTATTTTTATTTACCACATATCAATGAAAAAATTATACAGGGGAGACTCCGGTACCTTTCTCCAGAGAAACAATGCATATTGCAAGTACTTCTTAGAATAGATTATCATTGCTGAGTATAAATAGTTGGCTAAATTTAGACTTAATGTAGTTAAATGGATTCATGTATACTTAAAATGTTTTTATGTTTGTATATATAAATGTGTATCGATTGATGTTAAAGATCTGTTTTATCTTAAAGGTTGCCATGTCACTCAACCTTATACCATCCACTTATTTTCCACAACACCGAAATAAATAGCATCATCATCACCTCAATCGCAATGCAATCATCGGTTGAATTGTAACGACAACATCACCTAAATCAACAATGTTGATATCAATCAAATAAATAATGGCAACATCGATTGTATCAATGATGGTGACATAACCCGAATCAATAAATTCAACATTGACCGAGTCAATAAAATTGTTGTTATATGCAAGATTGTTCATTTTTTCTAGAAGGAAGAATGTCCAATGTTCCTAGGGAAAAGTTCTTATAAGATTATTACGCAATTTTTGTTTATCACAATGATTGGTATTTGATCTGGAAGTTCTTGATCTTATAGATGATGATTTCATAGAGTAGCTTGATGTTATTTCTATCATGATCGAGAAATTCCTTCATGCAAGTCGGCTATCCTAGAATATCATTCTTTTCACATGTTATCATCAATGGTTATGCATATGTTCTAGTTGTTTCTACTGCGACTGATTATTCCAAGAAACTTATGTTGTATTCGAAGGTACTAAGAAAAACTTACTATTTATCCATGGATTTTAAATATGCATATATTGTCTCATTTAAATTCATGATTTCTAATGAGCTTACAAACTTATAAACACAAGTATTGTCTACCACAAATTAGCTATCACATGCAAGAGGCACTGATTAGATCCATGAGTAGGGAACCCTCTTCAACATCTTTGATTTCTACAGAATTTAGACAGTAGTAAAATGGCGTTTTGTGCCCTTTACATTCCATATAGACAAACAACATCATGTAAATCATCCACATGTTGACATTATTGCATTGAGAGGTGCTTTCTATAGCCCATAAGGAGGAGATTTGAAACATAATGTAACACCGACTTGGCATAGGTCGACCCAAAACAATAGTTAAAAAAAATTAAATTGAAAACAATGTAGTACGGAAAGTTGACTTAATGCGATAATATTGATTCAATAAAATAAAGATATGTAAAAAACATCATGACAATGAAAATGTGATGACGAACTACATCATTAAACAATTTTCTACGGCATTAGATTAAAATTCATATTTGGGTCGTTGTGGCTTCGAATAGAACTTTATATTTACTCCATTACAAATTCAGATTGTGTTGCTTCAATGGAGGTATTTTATTGCACTTTTAGGTTAGGGTTTCCTCCAAAATGCTATTTTTTTTCTTTTATTTTTTAAATCAAGGGAACTTTTCTTCTGTGGAGAGTCTAAGTCAAGCCATGGTGTTTCTTCTCTTTCTTTTGCCTAAGTGGCAGTGTATGGCTAGGTGTAACCATTCACACCAATATAATGAATCTTTATTATGTTGGTAGTATTCAAAGCTCACGCAATATATGCATGCACCTCAAACCTCAGCTTGCTTACAATTTGAAATTATTTATCATTTCCAAAGGCATTGCGTACGTGCACATAAATGAATTCAATGAATTTCTCATTGTTTGATCTCTTTATATTTGCTTGTGAAAATCCTCACAGTAGATCTAAGAGATGATGTATACCTCACAAGAAAGAATTTAGGAATAAGATTAAGAGTGGTCAATGCAGTAAGATGAGCAACATAATAATAATACAGTAGAACTCGGATAGAAGCAAAAATACTTCACACACACTAATTCATTAATCACAAATCGACAAATAAATAATACAATGCATGAGGATTCGAATGCCAAGGTGGCAATTCGAATTATCCTTCATGGAGTGATCAAAATATCACTGGAGTGTCATCAGATCACAACTAGAAGTCTATCTCATCATCAGTGGAGTCATCAATGCTCAAGTAACTATCAACCATCAGTCAAACTAAGTCTAACAGAGTGTGGTAGGTGTAACTAGAACTAACTGAATGAAGGAGGCTCAATGGAGGGCGCATGAGGAGCTAACTGAAGTCAGAATGAGCACTCTAGTCACATTGGAGGTCCATCGGAGTGGTAAGGTCAGTTAAGAGTGAGTCAAGCCTAAAATCAATGAGAGAACTTAGTTAACTAAATACAACTGGACTGGTAGGTGAGGAAGGGAACCTTTGTCAAGTGGATGGAGAGATGTGGGTGCATCACTGGCTAGGAGGGCTCAATATGAGTGGAAATAAGCTCCTGAGTGCTGGAAGACTAGGGACTAGGTGTTGGAGGTATCAACCTGATGACTGGGTAGCATGCAATGCATGCGGATGCATGCTGCATGTAGAAATGCATGCAAGACTGAAAATGCAAAGGATGAAAATGCTGGTAGGACTAGGATGGAGTATAGGAATATCCTAACAGCCCCCCTTAATCCATCCTGGGCCATGGTAACTAAGACCAAAGGTCACCCAATACAATGAATAATAACAGTCAATAAACCGAGGAAATGGGGAAAACCTCATGAGAAAGATACCCCCCCTCAAAATAGACTGTAAGGCACACACAAAAATAAATGCTCCAAACTCAAGGAGGTGTGATGCTTGGTCATATGTCTGGAGGTATTTTCTTCTTGGGAAGAAGTGGATCATGCTCAAAGGGCATGTGCTTGTACTTGCTCTTCAGATCGAATGTGATGACAACAAATCCAAAAGTATGAGGATGATCCTTGAACCTGTGATTCGAATCAGCTGAGGTAGGATCAAATCTATGAATGTGCAGATAGTCTTTTGTCTTCTCCTTCGAACCATCATGGGTGAGATTATGCCAAAAAGAACCATCAAATAATAGTAAATGTTTTGAATCCAAATCAGATCCAAGACTTAAAGAATGGTTTCTTAAGATCTCCTTTGAACCATTTGAAGTGAGATCTAAACCATTGAATGCATGAGAAATTATCCCAAGCGAATGGCAATCGCCATCAAATATCAGTGTTTGCTTGGAATCCAAATTAGATCCAAGACTTGAATCATAGTTTCTTGAGATCTCCTTTGAACCATTAGAGGTGAGATCAAAACCAGTAAGTGCATGAGAAATTATCCCAAGCGAATGGCAATGGCCATTATCTTCAATAACCTTTTGAAATCATGAAATAATGATAATATAGTAGTGTATAAGAGGTGAGTGATCAAGGAGAGTGAATGCATTACCTCCAATGGATGATTTTACCTCTGAAACATTCAATAGATCATGATGCAAACCAAAAAACTCTGGTGCAAGAGAGGATCTAGGACCTTCTGCAATTTCTAGAGTGTGAGCTAGCACAGAATTCGAAATAGAAGAAATTTGGAGCATGAGTGTAGAATCTGCAAGTTCTTCTTCTTTGTGGCTAACTTCAATATGAGATATGTTTGAGACTGATTCATGATCAATGAGATCATCAAGGAGGACGAATGCATCAATGGGCTTGCTTTTGAAAGGGTTTGGACCAATCCCTTCATTCTGTTTGCCAAATCTTTCATCCAGATGGGCCCATAGCTCTTTTGGAGTTTCAGCAAAATTAAGGGAATTGATTACCATACAACGAGACATAGAAAGCATCATGGTTCCAGAGGCTCTATCACCTTCATTTATCCAGTCATACTCTTCTTCAGAGGATTCGAAATCTCTTTCAAAACAATAATCAAAGAGATCATGGCTCTTCAAATATGCTATCATTTTTGGTTTCCATTCATCATAGTTGAATGGAGAAAGAGGAGGGATTTCTTTTGAATGCATGGAAGCTGTAGAAGACCTGCAAAAACAATAGAAAAGTATGCAACTGCTATTGCTGGAAAAGATGTAGAAACTGCTGCACTCGAAATCTTGATAATAACCTGCAAAAAACTCACAAGAATGGAGATAAACAATACTCTCAACATGCTCTGATACCATGTGAAAATCCTCACAACAGATCTAAGAGATGATGTATACCTCACAAGAAAGAATTTAGGAATAAGATTAAGAGTGGTCAACGTAGTAAGATGAGAAACAGAATAATAATACAGTAGAACTCAGATAGAAGCAAAAATACTTCACACACACTAATTCATTAATCACAAATGGTCAAATAAATAATAAAATGCATGAGGATTTGAATGCCAAGGTGGAAATTCGAATTATCCTTCATGGAGTGATAAAAATATCACTGGAGTGTCATTGGAGCACAACTAGAAGTCTATTTCATCATCAGTGGAGTCATCAATGCTCAAGTAACTGCAACCATCAGTCAAATTGAGTCTAACTAAGTGTGGTAGGTGTAACTGAGTGTAACTGGAACTAACTGAATGAAGGAGGATCAGTGGAGGGTGCATGAGGAGCTAACTGAAGTCAAAATGAGCAGTCTAGTCACACTAGAGGTCCATCAGAGTGGTAAGGTCAGTTAAGAGTGAGTCAAGCCTAAAATCAAGGAGAGAACTCAATTAACTGAAGACAACTGGACTGGTAGGTGAAGAAGGGCACCTTTGTCAAGTGGATGGTGAGATGTAGGTGCATCACTGGCTAGGAGGGATCAATATGAGTGGAAATAAGCTCCCGAGTGCTGGAAGACTAGGGACTAGGTGCTGGAGGTATTAACCTGATGACTGGGCAGCATGCAAATGCATGCAATGCATGTTGAATGCTTGCTGCATGCAAGAATGAAAATGCAAAGGATGAAAATGCTGGTAGGACTAGGATGGAGTATTGGAATATTGTAATGTCCCTTGTTAGGAATTTTATCAAAATGACAAATTTTCACTTTTTTCCCTAGTTAGACCTTTGACTAGTTTTGATCTCTAGGTCCCAAATTTGCCCCAAATGATCCCAAATATTCTGAGAAGGTATATGTGTTAAGTTTAAACCAAATAGACAAACAAGATCTCTGAAAGAAACACAATCACAAGATAGATACACAATATACCCTGGGAAACCCTCATGGGGTAGAAAACCCAGCAAAGCTTTCCTCAATAAGATGATCAACCAAAATACAAGATGTGCTCCTTCTCCTTGACTCCTTAGCAGATCTCCTCAACTAGTGCGCACTCTTCCACAAGTGAGTGAATGATATAATGAGGAGTTCACCTCCTCTATTTATACTTGACTCCCAACTGACTAAAAGACCTAATGGGGCCGACCTCACCTGGAGAAGTCTAATAACCCCTAAAATATAACTGCAGGGCCGACCCACACATGGTGGGTCTAATAACCCTAGTTAATACAAACCCCTGGAGGAATAAACATCTCCAGATACATGATAGGGTTACCTCGGAGGAATGAATCATCTCCAGAATAATAAAGTACAAATATAATATTCTTTGAAGTTACAATATTCAACACTCCCCCTTAACGAGAAGGATATTATAACAACATCTGCAAGAGCAAGGAGTCATCATACATGATACATCTATAAATCATCGGAAGCTTTCTTCAATTCATCTTCATCAGTAACTCAACCAGTTACTGGAACATCAATGTCAATAGTGTCGATACCACTACGATCATCGGCATCGTCATCAGCATCGTCATCACACGATCATCAGCATCGTCAGCATCGTCATCACACGATCATCAGCATCGTCAGCATCGTCATCACACGATCATCAGCATCGTCATCATACGATCATCAGCATCGTCATCAGCATCGACATCACACAATCATCAGCATCGTCATCACACGATCATCAGCATCGTCATCATACGATCATCAGCATCGTCATCACACGATCATCAGCATCGTCAGCATCGTCATCACACGATCATCAGCATCGTCAGCATCGTCATCACACGATCATCAGCATCGTCATCATACGATCATCAGCATCGCCATCATCATCGTCATCACACGATCATATTCCTAGGATGATCAATCCTGCTCTTTTTAGGACATAGGTCCATGGATGATACAATCCAATCTTCAGTTCTCGGAGACTTCAGTCTACGGATCAATTCTGGGACCTGTGTCCGGGGATGCAATCCCCTGCCTGTTCATTCAGGACTTCATTTTTCGAAGACCCAGTCTATGGTTCTATTCTAGGACCTCAGTCCGGGGATGATACAATCCCCTACTTGTTCATTCAGGATTTCATTATCGGAGACCCAGTCTACGGTTCTATTCTGGGACCTCAGTCCGGGGACGATACAATCCCCTACCTGTTCATTCAGGATTTCATTATCGGAGACCCAGTCTACGGTTCTATTCTGGGACCTCAGTCCGGGGACGATACAATCCCCTACCTGTTCATTCAGGATTTCATTATCAGAGACCCAGTCTACGGTTCTATTCTGGGACCTCAGTCTGGGGACGATACAATCCCCTACCTGTTCATTCAGGATTTCATTATCGGAGACCCAGTCTACGGTTCTATTCTGGGACCTCAGTCCGGGGACGATACAATCCCCTGCCTGTTCATTCAGGACTTCATTATCGGAGACCCAATCTACGGTTCTATTCTGGGACCTCAGTCCGGGGACGATACAATCCCCTGCCTGTTCATTCAGGACTTCATTATCGGAGACCCAGTCTACGGTTCTATTCTGGGACCTCAGTCCGGGGATGATACAATCCCCTGCCTGTTCATTCAGGACTTCATTATCGGAGACCCAGTCTACGGCTCTCTTTAGGACTGAAAGTCCAGGGATGATCCAATCCCCTCAACTGTCCACTAAGGACTTCATTCTCGGAGACCTCACGTCTACGGCTCTCTTTAGGACTGAAAGTCCAGGGATGATCCAATCCCCTCAACTGTCCACTAAGGACTTCATTCTCGGAGACCTCACGTCTACGGCTCTCTTTAGGACTGAAAGTCCAGGGATGATCCAATCCCCTCAACTGTCCACTAAGGACTTCATTCTCGGAGACCTCATGTCTACGGCTCTCTTTAGGACTGAAAGTACAGGGATGATCCAATCCCCTCAACTGTCCACTAAGGACTTCATTCTCGGAGACCTCACGTCTACGGCTCTCTTTAGGACTGAAAGTCCAGGGATGATCCAATCCCCTCAACTGTCCACTAAGGACTTCATTCTCGGAGACCTCACGTCTACGGCTCTCTTTAGGACTGAAAGTCCAGGGATGATCCAATCCCCTCAATCTGTATTCTCATCAATACAAGTACAAGTATCCTCATCCATACAAGTACATAATCAATATCTAGCATCAACAGCATGTATACATCATACATCAAAAGCATGTATTCTTACTAATACATCTAAAAGCATGTATACATCTGTCATCAAAGGCATGTATTCTCACTAATACATCTATCATCAAAATCATGTATACATCTAACATCAAAAGCATGTATACATCTAGCATGTATTCTCACTAATACATCTATCATCAAATCATGTATACATCTAACATCAAAAGCATGTATACGTCTAGCATGTATTCTCACTAATACATCTATCATCAAAATCATGTATACATCTAACATCAAAAGCATGTATACGTCTAGCATGTATTCTCACTAATACATCTATCATCAAAATCATGTATACATCTAACATCAAAAGCATGTATACGTCTAGCATGTATTCTCACTAATACATCTATCATCAAAATCATGTATGAGTAAAACTAAATGGAAATAAAAATAGTCCTAAATCTAACTATTTCTAAGTGACTAGGTGAAGTCTCATTATTGATGAGACTTGCTTGCCATCAGGAATCATGCTACTCCCCCTTTCTAGGAGAGTCCTTTTGAACTACACCAAGCTTGTCTCGAAAGTATTCAAATTTCACACGAGACAGTGGTTTGGTCAGGATATCAGCAATTTGATCTTCAGTGCTCACGTACTCAAGCTTGATAGCTCCTTTCTGCACCATATCTCGAATATAGAAGTATCGGATCTCTATGTGTTTTGACTTATCATGGAACACAGGATTTTCTGTCATCTTGATGCAGCTTTGATTATCACACATAATCATAGTAGGATCCATTTCTAAGTCAAACACTCCAGATAACAGTTTCCGAAGCCATACAGCTTCACAGCTGGCAGAGCAAGCAGCTATGTATTCTGCCTCAGCAGAGCTGAGGGCCACACTGGATTGTTTCTTGCTGAACCAAGAGATCATGGCAGATCCAAGGCTATAACATCCACCTGAAGTACTTTTTCTGTCTGAGACACTGCCTGCCCAATCAGAGTCTGAGTAACCATGCAACTTGAGTTCATGACTTCCATCATAGAGTAGACCAAAATCTAATGTACCTTTTAAGTACCTCATTACATGCTTTGCAGCTATTAGATGAACCTTTCTGGGTTCTACTAGATACTGACTTAGGGTATTTATAGCAAAGCATATATCTGGCCTAGTATTTGTTAAGTACATTAGTGACCCAATGATCTATCTATATAAAGTTAGGTCCACTAATTCTGATGAGTCATTAACCAAAATCTTTAAGTTGGAGTCCATGGGAGTGGCCATGGGTTTACACTCCAACATATCAAATCTTTTCAGAATTTCCACAGTATACTTACCTTGATTCAGAAAGATTCCTCTTGGTTCTTGCCACACTTCTAAGCCTAAGAAGTAATGCATCAATCCAAGATCTTTCATCTCGAATTCTGAAGAAAGCTTCTTCTTGCTTTCAATGATTTGTTTCTCATTTCCAGTTAGAAATAGATCATCTACATATAATAAAAGTATAACTGGTTCATCATCCATCACCTTGAGATAAAGGTTTGGGTCAGCTTTACTTTTGGTAAAGCCCATGCTAGTTAAGAAATTGTCAATCCTTCCGTACCAAGCTCTGGGAGCTTGTTTCAACCCATATAATGCCTTTTTCAGTTTGCATACATGAGTCCTTCCGTCATTTACCTCAAACCCTTGTGGTTGCTCTATGTATACTTCTTCTTCAATTACACCATTCAGAAAAGCTGTCTTAACATCCATTTGATGTAGTTTCCACTTCATCATGGATGCAAGAGCCATGATAGTTCTAATTGAAGTATACCTAGCAACTGGTGCAAATGTTTCTTCATAGTCAATTCCCTCCTTCTGAGAGAAACCTCTGGCTACAAATCTTGCTTTGTATTTTTCAATACTTCCATCCGCAGCATGTTTTATTTTAAAGATCCATTTGGAAGAAACCACACTTTTGTCTTTTGGTTTGGGAACTATATCCCAAACATCATTTTTCATTATTGACTGATATTCTTCAGTCATTGCTTCTACCCATTCTTTCTTTTGAGCTGCCTCTTCATAGCTGGTAGGTAGTTGATCCACAAGATCACACATCAGGGCCATATAGTTGGAAACTAACTTTGGTTTCTTCCTTTCTCTAGTGGAGCCTTCAGGAGCACCATATCTTTCTGCTCCTTGAATAATATCTCTAGCCCATGCTGGTCTTCTTTTCCTAGACAATTCTGCAACAGGAGGCTCTTGTGGTTCCAGCATGTCATGATCCTCTGGTATGTCCTCTTCAGGAATGTGAGCATTCTCTGAGATTCTGGGAGATGTATCTTCTTCATAAACTTCTTCAAGTTGACACTTTCTAGATTTCTTGAGGGCTGCTTCCTCATCGAAGGTAACATCTCTACTTATTTCTATATGATGGAAACCTGGTATGTAGATTCTGAAGGCTTTGGAAGTTTCACAATAACCAACAAACATTCCCTTCTTACCTGAGGGATCCAATTTGGATCTCTTTTCTTTTGGAATGTGGATGTACACAGGACACCCAAATATTTTGAGATGACCTACCTCAGGCTTCTTTCCTGTAAAGACTTCTTCTGGAGTTTTGAAGTCAAGAGCACTATGAGATAGTCTATTTTGAACATATACTGCTGTCTTGGTTGCTTCAGCCCATAGATACATGGGAAGGTCTTGATCATGTATCATAGTCTTTACAGCTTCCATGATGGTTCTATTTTTCCTCTCAGCTACCCCATTTTGTTGGGGATTGTAAGGAGTGGTTAGTTCCCTTTTTATTCCAGCTTCTTTACAGAACTCTTCAAATTCCTTTGAAGTATATTCTCCACCATTATCTGTTCTGAGAATCTTGATTTTCTTGTCTGAGAGGTTTTCTATTAGAGCCTTGAACTCTTTGAATTTTCCAAAGACTTCATTCTTACCCTTTAGGAAGTATATCCAAGTTTTTCTTGAATAGTCATCAATGAAAGAGAGATAGTATTCAAACCCACTTAGAGATGTGGTAGGCATAGGTCCACATACATCTGAGTGTATTAGCTCTAGAGAACTCTTAGTCTTTGTTTCACTTTTCGGAAAGGGATTCTTGAAATTCTTCCCTTTCTTGCATCCTTTACATGATCCATCATGATCAACCTTCAAGTTTGGCAAACCTATAACCATCTTACTCACATATGGTAAAGCTTTATAGTTAATGTGAGCTAGTCTTCTATGCCATAGCTCACTGGGACTAGAAACTTCATGAGCAAGGGCAGATTCTGGATGACCCTTGAGTTTATAAAGTCCTCCTTCTTCTTCACCAATGACAATTGCATCTTTGATTGATTTCCCTTTGGTCCACATGAGTACTTGACCATCTATGAAGGCTACTCTAAAGCCTTTCTTGTCCAGTGCTGAGATAGAAAGTAGATTCTTCTTTAAACCTGGGACATATAAAATTTCTTTCATCTTCAAAGGTGTTCCTGAATCAAGCTTGTAGCTTGCTTCACCAATTCCCTTGATGGGATATTGATAATCATCTCCTAGAGATACCTTTTGGGGTGAAGACTTCTCTTCAATCTTGGAGAGAGTTTCCTTATGACCTTTCATGTGCTTTGAAGCACCACTGTCAATGAGCCAAGTGCCTTCACCAGGGGACACAGATCCAGAGAGAGCAGAAAATAGTACATATTCTTCTGGTTCTTCTTTCTTTACTTTAGATCTTTTCTTTTGAGACCTTTCCTCCACTTCTTCTTCTTCTTCTTCTTCTTCTTCTTCACTGTCATCTTCTTCCATATGAGCATGATGTATTTTGTGAACAAACCTTTTCTTCTTCTTCTCTGGTAGGGTACAGTCTCTGGCATAGTGTCCTAGCTTGAGACAATTGAAGCATTGGACTGTGGAGATATCTCCCCCTTTCTTTTTGAATCTATGAGAGGGTTGAGGCCTTTTGTGGTTCACTTTCTTGAAGTAGCCTCTCTTTCCTCTTTTGGTGTGGGTGGCCAAAGCTTGGTCATCCTCTTTGAGAAGTGCTTCTCTGTTGGCAACCCTAGCCTCCTCTTGAACACAATCTTCCCATACTACATCAAACTTCATACTTTCTTTTCTGGCACACATAGTTTGAATGAATGACTCCCAAGGTCTAGTGAGACCATTTAGAGCTGTCATCACAAGTTCATCTTCATCAAGAGTATCACCAATAGCATCTAGTTGTTCTTTGATTAGAGAGACTCTTGAGAAGTAGTCTTGAATGGATTCTCCTTTGTGCATCTTGGTACTTTTCAATTGAGTCCTTAGATTCATATTTCTGTTGATGTTCTTTCCTTCATACATTCTTCCTAGGGCATCATACATTTCCTTTGGAGTCTTCTTGGAAGACACTTGGGGAATCAAGTGGTCTTTAATGGAATCAGCTATGATTCTCTTTGCCCTAATCAGGTCCTTCCTGTGTTTTTCTTTGGCTTCATCTTCTTCTGGTTCTGCAACTTCCTCCTTGATATAATGAGCAAGATCATTCTCCTCAAGAATGAGACCAATTCTGTATTTCCATGCCCGGAAATTCTCTATGCCTTCTAGCTTGTCTTCAAGCTTAGTATTTGGAGCCATCTTCTCTTGGGGGAGTCCAAGAGACAGAGTAGATTTACCTGGGAAGTTACTTTTCACTTTTCCGAATCTGGAACAGAATTTTATCGCACTTTTGGTAGAATTAGGGTTTGACTTTCCCGGAGTTCTATCCAACCAAAAAGTTCGATCTATAGCTCAAAAGAATGCTCTTGAGAAGAGCTATCCAGCCATGTAATCAGAAATCAAAAATTACAACTTTTTTCTGAAACCAAAATCTGACGTATCGCACTTTTGGTAGAATTAGGGTTTGAATTTCCCGAAGTTCTACCCAACCAAAAAGTTCGATCTATGGCTCAAAAGAAAGGTATTGATGAGAGCTATCCAGCCATGCAACCAAAAATAAATAATACCAACGTTGGGCTGAAAACCCTAACTTCACCAAAGGGAGAGAAAGAGGTATTCTTACCTTGTGAAAGATGTCCTATTCAGTCTAGCTCTGATACCATGTTAAGTTTAAACCAAATAGACAAACAAGATCTCTGAAAGAAACACAATCACAAGATAGACACACAATATACCCTGGGAAACCCTCATGGGGTAGAAAACCCAGCAAAGCTTTCCTCAATAAGATGATAAACCAAAATACAAGATGTGCTCCTTCTCCTTGACTCCTTAGCAGATCTCCTCAACTAGTGCGCACTCTTCCACAAGTGAGTGAATGATATAATGAGGAGTTCACCTCCTCTATTTATACTTGACTCCCAACTGACTAAAAGACCTAATGGGGCCGACCTCACCTGGAGAAGTCTAATAACCCCTAAAATATAACTGCAGGGCCGACCCACACATGGTGGGTCTAATAACCCTAGTTAATACAAACCCCTGGAGGAATAAACATCTCCAGATACATGATAGGGTTACCTCGGAGGAATGAATCATCTCCGGAATAATAAAGTACAAATATAATATTCTTTGAAGTTACAATATTCAACAATATGAATTATATTAGAACATAAATATATGTTTCAGGGATGCCTTTGGACCTTTAAAATTCCTCTGCAAATCCTCTTTCAATTTTGGTCAATGTAGGTAACTTTACTAGTGATTTCCCTTTGACCAGTATTGGTCTCTAGGTCTCAAATTGACTCCAAATGCCTTCAAATATTCAAGGAAGGTGTATGAATGATATTATGACTTGAATATGATGTTCAGGGATGAAATATGGCCACCAAAATACCTTTGCAAACTCTCTTAAGATTCTGTAACAAGTATGCAATTTTACTAGTAATTTGGGGTTCAAATCCCCCTGGGGTAAGTACTGAAAATGGTTTCCCAAATGCCTCCAAACCCACTCAAATTTATGAACATAGGTAGGGAATGTATTAAGTATTTTATTAATGTCTCATGTGCACCATTAATTGATTATTATATCTGTTCCAACCCTCTCCCATTCAACTGCAAAAATCACCAATTCGACCCTTGGGGAAATGGCACTATTTCTTCTCCCAATGCAATTAAACTGAGTAAAATACTTCAAATGCTCAAGTACAGTACATGAAACTTGTAAAATACATCCATGGTAGTCCATTAATCACAAATGCATCAGAGAATCATCCATTCATTCAAAATCATCAGCATTACATTGATTCACAACAAGGTAGTGGGGAAATGGCACTGTTCTTTCATTAAAATTGAGATTTATACATTTCTACTTGGAATTTCGACCTGAAACTTTCTGGAGATGAAGAAAAGAGTATTTAATTCATATTATAATATAAATGGGGCATTAGAAGCTCCCCCAAAGAGTACAATAACTCGCCAAAAACGCCCTCCCTCAAGGATCAAGAATATGCCATCAAAACTGGAAATGGTTGAAGGAGTGAGCTGCAATAGAAGAAACCATGAGCTACCCTGTAGCTTACATCCGCAAATAAATACTCCATTAAAGCTCCAAATGAAAGGTCTGAATGACCTTTCCAATTACCAACTTGGATGGGAATCTTTCACCCTCGAAATTGGCTAAGGCAAGAAACTAGTCATCCACTAGCTCTCCCTCTTCACAAATGCAATTGCAAATTCTACAAATGATCAAAAGATGGTTTCATTCTTTGTTATTGACATTTATAAATTTATAATGTCCTCCATGGGTCGAATTCCTTCCAAGAGACTCATGCCAACTCAAGTTGGGAAGAGATTCCAAAGAACGTCACTTGTACAACAATTTCTAGTCTCCCACTTCCACCAAATCACATGTGGAAGCATCTTAGCTGCCCTAGCACCCTTGAGAGCCCTCTTAGAGTCTATTTTTAGCCCTAACATGTCATATATGTCATATGTCAGCCTTCAGGTCTGATTTGTGTCATAGGTGTCATAACATCTTCATCATTGTTGTCGTAGAGCTAGGGAATCTAGCCCAAGTGTCTCACTAGCTCTAAATTGACTCTTCCTCTTCCATGGGAGTTACTCTTCCTCTATATTTTGACCTTGGATGAGTCATGCCATGAATAATACCTTTTGGACTCCGCAACGTATGTTACCATTCACCTTGAATTTGAATTGGTGAGAGAATGATGCCAAGTGTAGTGGGAAAATCTAGCCATATGTGGGTCTCACTTCCTCCATGTGTCTTCATGATCAAATGCCACTTTGATTTTCACTTGTATATATTTATTTAGATCCTTTATTAAATATTTATGCCACTCTAATTTTCAAACATCATTTATTATCTCCATTATTCCAAATCCCAAAGCTTCCACCCCAAACCTAGGAAACTAGTAATTTTCCTCCTTGGCAATTATTTGACCTTTAACATCAAGTTTACAAACTCTAATGAATATGGCCAATGTGATTAGGCCATTGTGACCCAATTCCAAATTTTGGACATGACAAATCCTCCCTTCCCAATATTTCTTGTCCTCAAGCAATTTCAAACATGGGTGTTGAAGAACCTGTTTCCTGTACAATTCTTTGAAGTTGACATTGAATTGCCCAACCTTGAGTCTTTGAGTTTCCATGAAGATTTTAGAGAGGAACCACCATGCTTGCTGCTGCACTACTCTGATAAATATCACTTTATTAAGTGGGAATCCATCTCCCCTACTGCTTATTTCCCCAAAAACTTTGAAACCAATGAGATAAAAATTATTCCAGGGTCCCATTGCTTGTATTGCACCCCAATCATTAAGAGTGCTCTCCAACCCATACCATCAGATAAGAGGATTCCTGGATCCCATTTTCTTGTATGCATTCTTCCAAACATCATGAGTACAAAATATATATCATCAAAGTACATAACAACATAATGAAAATGTACATCAAGAAGATGCGTCATCAAAGAATCATGGAAGTGTTTATACCTCCAAGTAAGTAGACCACCATTTGCTAGGTGCATACAATCTTCAAGTGACCAATCAAATCTGCTCCAATGACATAGGTGAGGATCCCATGTTCGATAGTGCTGCTCCAAAAGAATGTGATATGCATCAAAATATTCAGCCATGCATTCTTTCATCCAAGAAGTGAATGAAGAATCTCCACTAAAATCTACACCAAATAATGAGCAGGAAAAACAAGGAGACTTCAAAGGACTCAAAGAAGTCTCATCCATACATCCATGAGGATATGTATCATCGTAAGTTAAAGCAATATGCTGCTGCAATTCTAAATAATGAGGTGCTCTATTCATGTCATCGTCAAAAGGAGAGGTAGGAGTTTCATACCCCTCATGTCGCACCACTAGAAAAAAACCTTTCACCCAATTTTCATCCCAAAGTGATGTGGCTGGAAAAGAAGTGTGGGGTGAGGAATTATGAACCAACTTTAATTCTTTACAACTCTTACCCATTGAAATATTTAATTCATCTTCTCCATAATTGGCTGGTCCAACTATTGTGAGATCATGTACCTCTTCCAAGGCTTTGCAACTCTCTCCATGAGGCAACTCATAATCCCTTTGAACAAGGACAAGTGCTTGTCCTTCTTCTTGTTTTAGTGTAGCATCTTCAAGAACCTACATATCAGCATGTACCTCATGTTCCACAATTACATTAGGTTCCTCTTTTGTGGCATAAATTGTTTCATCCTTTTCCTCGAAAAGAGAACCATTGCTCATTATTTTTTCCGAGTTGCTTCCAAGTTCACTAAGCAACAATTTGAACTATTGAAAGTATTGCCTCCACTTGTCTTCAAAGGAAGGTTTAAATAATTTTCTAAACTCCTCATTCTCCTCTAAGGTTCCTTTCTCATCCTTACTCATGGTCACCAATGAATGCACTTCTTCTCCTATTTCTTCCCTTTCACCAAAGTACATCCAGTTTCAGTTTCTAAGGGTGGTGGCTTATTTCTTTGACTCCTGGTCTTCATTAATGTTCTACCACGTCAGGTGCCAAGACCATGATCTGATACCACTGTAATGTCCCTTGTTAGAAATTTTATCAAAATGACAATTTTTCACTTTTTTCCCTAGTTAGACCTTTGACTAGTTTTGATCTCTAGGTCCCAAATTTGCCCCAAATGATCCCAAATATTATGAGAAGGTATATGAATTATATTAGAACATAAATATGTGTTTCAGGGATTCCTTTGGACCTTTAAAATGCCTCTACAAATCCTCTTTCAATTCTGGTCAATGTAGGTAACTTTACCAGTGATTTCCCTTTGACAAGTATTGGTCTCTAGGTCTCAAATTGACTCCAAATGCCTTCAAATATTCAAGGAAGGTGTATGAATGATATTAGGACTTGAATATGATGTTCAGGGATGACATATGGCCACCAAAATACCTCTGCAAACTCTCTTAATATTCTAGACCAAGTATGCAATTTTACTAGTAATTTGGGGTTCAAATCCCCCTAGGGTAAGTACTGAAAATGGCTTCCCAAATGCCTCCAAACCCACTCAAATTTATGAACAGAGATAGGAAATGTATTAAGTATTTTATTAAGGTCTCATGTGCACCATTAATTGATTATTATATTTGTTCCAACCCTCTCCCATTCAACTGCAAAAATCATCAATTCGACCCTTGGGGAAATGGCACTATTTCTTCTCCCATTGCAATTAAACTAAGTAAAAATACTTCAAATGCTCAAGTATAGTACATGAAATTTGTAAAATACATCCATGGAAGTCCATTAATCACAAATTCATCATAGAATCATCCATTCATTCGAAATCATCAGCATTACATTGATTCACAACAAGGTAGTGGGGAAATGGCACCGTTCTTTCATTAAAATTGAGATTTATACATTTCTACTTGGAATTTCGACCTGAAAATTTCTGGAGATGAATAAAATATTATTTAATTCATATTAGAATATAAATGGGTCATTATAAGCTCCCCCAAAGAGTACAATAGCTCACCAAAAATGCCCTCCCTCAAGGATCAAGAATATGCCATCAAAACTGGAAATGGTTGAAGGAGTGAGCTGCAATAGAAGAAACCATGAGCTACTTTGTAGCTTACACCTGCAAATAAAGAATCCATTAAAGCGCCAAATGAAAGGTCTGAATGGCCTTTCCAATTACCAACTTGGATGGGAATCTTTCACCCTCGAAATTGGCTAAGGCAAGAAATTAGTCATCCACTAGCTCTCCCTCTTCACAAATGCAATTGCAAATTATACAAATGATAAAAATATGGTTTCATTCTTTGTTATTGACATTTATAAATCTCTAATGTCCTCCATGGGTCGAATTCCTTCCAAGAGAATCATGCCAACTCAAGTTGGGAAGAGATTCCAAAGAACGCCACTTGTACAACAATTCCTAGTCTCCCACTTCCACCAAATCACATGTGGAAGCATATTAGCTTCCCTAACACCCTTGAGAGCCCTCTTAGAGTCTATGTTTAGCCCTGACATGTCATATATGTCATATGTTATCCTTCAGGTCTGATTTGTGTCATAGGTGTCATAGCATCTTCATCATTGTTGTCATAGAGCTAGGGAATCTAGCCCAAGTGTCTCACTAGCTCCAAATTGACTCTTCCTCTTCCATGGGAGTTACTCTTCCTCTATATTTTGACCTTGGATGAGTCATGCCATGAATAATACCTTTTGGACTTCCCCAAGTATGTCACCATTCACCTTGAATTTGAATTGGTGAGAGAATGATGCCAAGTGTAGTGGGGAAATCTAGCCATATGTGGTTCTCACTTCCTCCATGTGTCTTCATGATCAAATGCCACTTTGATTTTCACTTGTATATATTTTTTTAGTTCCTTTATTAAATATTTATGCCACTCTAATGTTCAAACATCATTTATTATCCCCATTATTCCAAATCCCAAGGCTTCCACCCCAAACCTAGGAAACTAGTAATTTTCCTCCTTGGCAATTATTTGACCTTTAACATCAATTTTACAAACTCTAATGAATATGGCCAATGTGATTAGGCCATTGTGACCCAATTCCAAATTTTGGACATGACAAATATCCTAACATTTCTTGCTCCAACTTCACCATTTATTCCTTAAATCCAATGCAATCTTAGTAATATGATTCTTTCAATTAAATAATGCTTATAAAAATATATACACTATAAAGGAAAATAGGCTTTTGTGGAAGCACATCTCCCTATTTCACTTTTAGCAAAGGTTTACTATTTAGTAAACCTAAAAATAGACTAGGACATCGATGATTTATAATAACACACAGCGGTGCACGTATATATTTAAAGGCACTGCAAATAATAATTCGAAAGGCGGCCTAATGATTCTTGAATTTTTTTAAACACAGTTTTTTATTTTTTTTTATTTTGTATATTTTAAAGTCTCCCCACGATGTGCATAAAATATATAAATGCACAAGTGCATTTTGATACAAGGCACAACACATTAGGGTTAAATTAAAATAATGTGAATTTTGTAATATATATATATATATATATTAAATGCACGCGGTGCTCACAAACACTATAGATGCATCGATGCGTCACGATACAAGACACACCATATCAAATTTAAATAAATAAAAATTATCAAACCATGCCCAAATTTTGTAAAACAGGTTACTTTTAAAACATCTACCATGTTGTGCCCCATGAGTATACATTTGAATCGATATGTCCTAACACGAGGCACACTGCTTTCAGGTTATGTCAAAACATGAATTTTGTAAAAGATCCTATTTAAAAATTAAATTGTGGTGCTTACTAGACCTATAAACTAATTGATGAATAACCATAATAGGTGCATAACGAGGGAATAGGTTAAATATTTAAAAATAAATTGTTGATCGATCCATTTCCTAAAATCGCACTAGTGCATTAGGGTACAAGGAACTCCATGATAAGGTTAAATAAATAAATAAAATACTAAATTGATTTCCCATTTTTCGCTACCCATAATTGCTTCCAACACCTCCAAGTACTAATGATCTTTGTCCTTGTCTGAGTGCCCCATTGTCCCAGGCTCTAGATTGCTCAATTTTGCAAGCAATCTTCGTCCACCACAAGTTCCATTTTGCTTCAAAAAATTCAAACCCCCTAACAAGGAAAATTTAAATGTTGGTTTCCATGGCAACCATGCCTCCACGAAATAGATGAGTCCATGTTACTACTTTTCTAAAACTTAATTTACATTTTCCAGGGTTTTAGTTGTAAATTTACTTTTATTCATTTTTTTAAACCAAAAATGCCAGAGATTTGGTCTTCTATAAATTTCATGCACTACATCCAAGTGTGTTTATATGCCACATTGTGTGTGGTGCTCCTTAACATTTTGACACCATTTTGAGCACACCAATTATTTGAAATAAATCATATGGTCCAGGCAATCAAGCTATGGCACTGAGGATTTCGAGAGATAGATCTTCCTTTTTGTGTGATTATGATAGGAACATGCATTTATTGTGTTATTCGATGTGATAAGGGGTGTTATGGAGCATCGATATCAAAGAAAAATATTCACGTACACACTGAGAAAAATAGGCAGGTATTCTTTACGATGATGGTGCATAGGTCTATGAACCGACACACTGTCAATAATTCTACCCTCTCACATTGGTAAATACAATTATTAAATTTTTATGTGCAAAGATATGTCATGTACTAAGGTCGAATAGTAGAAAGCTTGTTCAATGATAGGGATTATTTTACACCCACATCTAAACATAATCTAGTTATTACTCAGGATCTACTGGTGCTTGTGTGGAGGATTGAACGCACCATTGTTGGAGCTACTCTCTCGTTTTGGTGTTGTTCCTGGAACATTGTATGATCATACTGCCAACAATGCACTAATGAGGAATAGTAACCCTCTACAACTATGGTAATAATGCATTATTCCACAAGTATTGAAATCAATGGCTACATGCATCAATCTCTAGAATCACGACTGCATTCATTAAATTTTCTCAATTTATTGGGTGAATCAGTGCATTTGGTGATGACTCTATGCACATTATATGGTGCTACCAAACATCCTCAACACATTGAATTTTCAAGGCACATGCATTCCTATAACAGTGCACTTAAGTGGACTACTCTTAAGTAGGATTTTGATGTGTGTTTATTCATAGAAATGCACCTATATTTATGTGGAAGTGGATAGCATTGTTGATGTTATGTTGTCAACAAAGGTGCAATGGGTTTGTCTTAATCCCTTTTAATGCATCAAATTTTAATTCAAATTCAAATGAATATTACAAATGGTAATATAACACAAATTGTATATATATATATATATATCTTCCTAATGACTCGGGTATGTATGTCAATCAAAGATGAAAACACCAACAACAACTCCATACATATAACTTCATGCGTGCATGTTTTGTAGGTTGGGGACAAGGAGAGGGATCTCGTTCCTTGCCTAATTTCAACTGCAAGTCAATTCCATTTGAGGGATGTTTACCTCTTCATTTTTTTTGAAGAGGATAAATCCCTCCAGGTAACATTGAGTTGTTGTGTCATTTGATCCATCCTTGGTATCATGGCAAAGAAATACCCAGGTTGGTCTTGAGTTTTGGTAACAACCTACAAAGAATGACATTTATTTTATCACTAGCCTACATAAGATGGGGGATATTTTCCCCATTTCCTCTATGTGTTTCCTAGGGTTGCAAGAGAGAGTAAGTTGGGATATGTCCAAAGATGTGTTAGTCTAGATATTACTAACCATAGTGATTTCACAATTACTGGGGCACAAATATGCATACATTCTTTTAGAGACAACAAGGTTAGGTGCTTATGCCTTATCATCATTGCACTAACACACCATACTTCTATTGGGAAAGGATTTAATCTCCCTATATTAATGTACTATGTGGATATTTTTGCTCAAATTCCTATATTGATCATGTGGTACACTATTTTATTATGGTAATTTTCTATCGCTTTGGATATATGGTGTACTATTGCTTTGGGTAGATGGCACATTTTGTTGAAGGGGAAACAAGTCTCCCTCTTCCCTTGAGAGATACTTTATTTAATTTTTGAGAGGTTTCTAATAACTCAACCATAATTGACCACCACACTCCTACGAAGATGACTGATGTTTATATGCACATGTGGGGAAATATGTTCCCAACGAGGGTCCAATCAAATTTCCCATGTAAGATAATGGGTGAGGATGCCATTGCTATGTTAGGTAGCGAGTAAAATCATGAATTCGATCTTGTGCAATATGCATATGCAGGGATGGAATGGTGAGGGTGTTTGAACCTTGTAACTATTGTTCCTAAGACACCAAACATGAGAGATGGTATCATATTTATGATGCTTTGATTATAATAGTTTTCCAAGTTTTGATTCATAGATGTTTTTGTTGTGCACATTTTGTAATCACTAGTGCACCTTGAAAAAAGGTCCAAGACATGCTAGAGTATGGGTTCTTTTGATCAAGCCAAAGTCATTTATTTTTCCCTCTGGTGATGTTTCACAAATACGATTCTTCATGGCTTATGTCTCTAGATTATCGGGAATTCAACAACCTCTCCATTAAATATACCTTTTCTATTCTTGTCATTGATGAATTCTTAGATGATTTTCATGGAGCTATTTTGTTTGCTAAAATGGACCTCCATTTCAGATATCATCATATTAAAATGTAGAAAACGGACATTCCCAAATCAAATTTTAGAGCAAATTAAGGTTAGTACAACTTTTTGGTTATGCATTTTAGAATTTATAAGGCATTGGCCACATTTCAAAGCTTGATGAATTCTGTTTTGAATCTATTCCACTGAAAATTTGTCATGGTGATTTTTGTTGATGTGAAAATGTACAATAAATATTTAGATGAGAATGTAGAATATGTTGACATGGCCTTGCAAGTGTCGTTGGAACAACAAATATATTCTAATTACTCCAAGTGTGACTTTAGGGTTCTTGACATGGAATATTTAGGGCATAATATGGTATCTCTTGAGGGCACTATGCTAGATCCTAACAAAATTAAAAGTATGGTGGAATGGATAATTTCCAAAGCCTTGAATAATATATTTTGGGGAATTCTTAAGATTATTGTTTTATTATCTCAAATTTGTCAAGAAGTATGGTAGAATAACAACGCCTCTACCAACATTATTGAAAAAGGATGTCTTTTTTTGGGACTTGGGAAGAAACCCAAGCCTATGAGAAAGTTAAATAGCATGTGTTTCATTCTTCGTAGTTGGACATGATCGACTTCAAAATACATTTATTATAGAGTTTGTTTCCTTAAGGAATGGCATCAATGCAGTTTTAAAGTGGGAAAGAAATCTCTTTGTCTTTGAAAGCCTCAAAATTAAAGGAATGAAATGATTACAACTCATTTAAAAAAATGAAGTGTTTGATATACTACACACAATTAGAAAATATCACCATTACCTAATGGATACTTATAGATCATGATAGTCTAAATCACTTCTTGGAACAACAACTATCTCCAGAGGAGCAACGAAGATGGGTCACCAAGATTCTATGATATGACTTTTAACTTATGTATGGAAAAGGAAAGAGAATGTGGTGCCTGACACAAATTCAAGGAAAGGAAATGAAATTGATTCCTTAATTCGTTGTGTTTCCATTCTTCAAGGTGATTGGGTGAAGGAAGTAATGATTGAATGGAAGCGGGACTGGAAGATGTGGCATCTCATTTAGCAACTCCAACATGATCCTATTGCATTGGAAAAAATTGTTTGGAAGAATAAATCACTATGGTATAAGGATAACCTATACATGTGAAATGAAACTCGACCCAAACATAGGGTTCCTTTATAGCTATATACCTCTCTTGTAGGTAGATAATCAATATTATGGAAGCTTGTCAAAGAGTTGAGCAATTTTGGGGTAAAAGATTCAAAGTTGATATTAAAAAAATTAATACTCGAGTGTTTGGTTTGGAAATAGAACAAACGAGTTATGATAAAAAGTTGCATTTATTCTAGAACCGTTATCCAATCCCAATTATCAATAGGAGTGCATGGTAGTCTATTTTATCCCAGGTTTTCCAAATTACGAAGAGAAGAATGTCATCATGGTGGAATTTGTTCAACTCACAAATTAATTAGTATGCCTATTTTTATCATGTCCTTATATTTTTAGAGTAAGAATGGTGGTCATATAATTCAAGGAAATAGTTCGTAAGCTAAATGGAAATCCCAAGATTATTTTAAATGAGAGAGATCTGATTTTCATCAATAATTAGTATCCCAGGTTTTGGGTACTCAACTATCTCACTATTCCTCTTATTACACACAATTTGATGTGAAAATGAAATTATGAATAAATGTCTAGAATATAATTTATGTTGCTTTCAATACAATAAGAAGTGGCATTATGTCAAGTTAAGTGACTCTTAAAATATGTCTATTATCCTCTATAATAAATGCTAAGTGGAATACATACTTTCTGAAAGTTTGAGGGTGCTTCTCACTTTCCATACTCTACACTTTGTCCAATGATGTTAAGTTACTTAGCATGCCAATCAGAAAGCTCGACGATATCCAATGTTTCAAACATTAAATGAAGATTAGGAAAATACTTAAAATTTATCCACTTAAGAATGCATCCATGTTTGTACAAATTATTTATATATAGAGTTGGATATTTTTAATGTTATCCTAAGGGGTTATCTCAACGAATTGCTATCAATGTTGATATGAATCTGGCTAGTTTTGTGTTATCAAGTGCTTGAATTTAATCCCCTTCGGTGAGGTGCACTAGACTATGCCAACATATTTACTTAGGGGATGCCATCCATGAATATCGGGAAGCATTTCTTGGGTTTCCCCTATAAGGTTTCCCAATGGACATATACATACATACATACATATATATATATATATATATATATATATATATATATATATATATATATATATATATATATATATATATATATATATATATTGCAATGTCTTGCTTCAGTCTTATTTTGGATCTTAGATTAGAATGCCTACATATATTGGTGGTCGCTATCGGGTTTTTATTGTGGGACAGTATTTCTTGGAAGTTTGAAGTGTCAATAGTTCCTAGTTGGGAAAGTCTACACATTGGTTGTCTCTATCGAGTTTTAGTTGCGGATTAGAATTGGTTGAAAGTTTATTGTTCCATTAGATAATGGTTGAGAAAACCTACATATTATTAGCCATTATTGTTGGAAAAACTACTTCAACAAGGATAAGATCAGTGCAATTATTTTGTACAATAAAAATGTGTAATTCTTATTTTCATATCAAACAAACATCAAGGTCATCAATTTCATTCTAAACATCAATGTAAATCTCATATTGTCTCGATTCATTGAGTTGGCCCAAATTCCAGAGCTCCTAGAGGAGAAATCTCATAATATCAAAGAGGAACATGAGAAAGCATAGAAGTGTGGGCTTCTCCGAGCAATTTTGAATCAACTTCTCAAGGATCTCATGTTCCACACATCTCTACAAGGATAAAGTTGATCGAAAAACCTGTTATAGTTGAACAAGACAAAGTCTTGACAAGTCTCTATAAGTTGGTGGTATACGATGTAGAGTCTAACAACATTGATGTGCTCAGCAAGGGTTGTTTAGAAGTGGCTTTGCTTCTCAAAACACCCTTTAACAATAAAAAAATGTGGAATCATTTTAGAGATTGTTTATTATCTTGGATCATTGATGTGAAGATCCCATCTGTAATAGGTCGTAGGAGTGACCTCTATGACCTAATAACTACCGAAAAGAATGTAGATTTTGGCCAAAATATGAACAAAACAAAGGTAAAATTATGTTTGAATCAAGAAGTATTGCACTAGTACATATGAGGAAATTTGCCACAGTTTTTCATTGTTATTTCCACATTTTTTCATCTCAATTTCGATGATCATGGTATCGTTTTTTCGTGGAACCTATTTCGTGCATATAACGACGAACTTGGAAATCTGTCAAAATAGAGATGAAAACTGTTGGCGATGTGTCTTCTATAGGATGGTCTTGAAATTGATTTTGTTTATTCATTTTGTAAAAATTGTCCCTATATCGACGAAATTGCGTCCCTATATCAACGGTTTTGTGTCGAACAAAGAGAGGGTTTTTCTATACATGCGACAATTTTTCGTTGCAAGTAGCGACGAATGTTCGTCGAACAGAACAAACGGAGGTGGAACATCCGACGGTTTTAATAATTTGCCTCCACGTAAAACCATATCTCTAGCGACAGTTTGACATCAAACATAGTGAGAGTTTTTCTATACTTGCGATGATGTTCCATTGCAAGTAGCGACGAACATTCTCCAAATAGAAAAAATGGAGGTAGAACGTCTGACAGTTTTAATAATTTGCTTCTACGACAAATCGTCTCTCTAGCGACAGTTTTGCGTCGAACAGAGAGAGTTTTTCTATACTTGCGACGATGTTACATCGCAAGTATCAATGCACGTTCGGTGAACAGACCAAAAGAAGGAAGACCCTGTGACATTTTTGTTATACTTGCATTGATGTTTTGTCACAACGATCGATGAATGTTCGTCGAACAGACAAAACGAAGGTAGAACGTCCGACAGTTTTGCTATACTTGCGACGATGTTCCGTCTCTATATCGACGATAACTGGAAGTTTAAAAAAAATAATAATAACTATCAATGCTTATTACTAGCAATATGGAACCCCTATAGTTGATATACAACTTGCTAACTGTGGCTTGAAGAATATTCAAAAAAACTTCGGAAATAGCACCAATGTTAAAATAGATTTGAACCCTCTAAAAGAAGCACTAAACACAACCATCATATACTGAAATAAGCCACAAGAAAAGTACTAAAAACGGTCATAAAAGTATGCTAATATCATACTAAAATTAGCACTGATGGCAACACTCACATGCCGATAAGAAATGCACATGCAAAAGGTGTTAAAACAACAACAAACTGATCTCAAAATCAGTGGTCATCCACATGTTGATAAAAAGGCATACAACAGGTTATAGGTTAAGCATCAGCACCTTCATCTGCTGGGAATAGAAACAAGAAACAAGGCATAATACTCCTTATAGCTTGTAATGAATAATGGTCAACGCGAACCATAGAAACAAGAAATTAAAAGGGAAATGAATTCAGTACTCTTAAAAATGCAGGTGAAGACACTCCAAATCTTGGATGGAAAACATAATTGATGTTAAAAGAGTTGTTGAGACAAATAGTTAACAAATAGATTGTCTGTACAGGACTAGAACTCAAATCTACTTATCAATAACTTGGAGCAAATGTTGGTTTTGAAATTGCACTTCTTTTAAGCTCACGGAGAAGCATTACAATAGTCCCTAAGAGGTCAGGAACCACAATTAACCTGATGGCATGAGTGAAATGCCATTCGGGGAATGAATAAATAAACATAACCACCTTTTTTTAGCTACAAGTTGCAATAAGGGATACTCTTCTATCAAAATCCCACAGAAATTGCATCTGGACACAAGTTATAAGCAATATGGAACCCCATGCATACTCAAGGTTTTGAAGTGGCAACCAACCTTAAAGAAATGGATGAAGTAGTTGAAATGCCTCCAAAATATATTGTCCAAGTTTATTACTAGTGACAAGGGTGTGAATTTCATAGAGCACCTTTAAACTTTTTATTAATATAAACAAAAGTTGGGCCGCTTTCATAGTAATTTATTAACTTGGTTAAGTGATTTGCTTATATAGAAATACTAGATGGACTTAGATATATGGTTGTATCCATATTACTATCTTGAATTTTATCTTGGATAAGCACAATGGGAGGATTGCAATACTATATTTTCAACCAAGTACTAGTCTTTGTACTTGACGATGATGCAATTGGAATTCTCATTGACCCCATTTGGTCATCTTTGGATGTTAATATAAAATATATTTCTTTCTCTCTCACTATATTTTTAAACCACACTCACATGTGCTAAGGCTAATGATCACACCTTGATGAGGAATAGGGATGACTTGGCTGCATGGAAACAAAATAACAAGAATTATCTATCATTAGGAAACTATGCTAAATGCAAGGACAACATATTGAAGGCATGTGTAACCTACCTATCTCACCACCCTCCTATATTAATGCCTGCAACTCAGATGCTAAATTCAAATCCTCATCTGTTATATTTTGAGCATTAATTCAACATACTATAGGATCTTTACTGAGAGAATAACATGTACAGCATATCAAGCATATCAAGCATATCAAGCAATCACATAAGATAATGGACACAAAGAGTTTCACTGGGGAAAACCATAAAGGTGAAAAACCCCACAAATTCCGCAGAGATAGAATGAGTAATGATACAACCAAAGTACAACCAAAGTACAAGAGATAGACTTCTCCTAGCATCTGATCCTCCTCCTCACATGTGCGCCACTTTTTGAGTGATAGAAGAGTGAGTAATGAGATGAATGAAATAGAGATCTCCTGATCTCTATTTATACTTGTCCTCTCCTACCTAATAAACTTATGGGGCCGACTTGTCTAACTCAGCCTAATAACCCCAGGTTACATTAATCCGGGTCGACCCCTCAATAGGTGGTCTAATAACCCATCAGCAAGTTACGACACTTGTGACACTTGTCAATACAAATGACGACACTTCCGTATAGAGGAATAATACATCTCTATAGGAGTACAATAATACATAGATGAAATACATTCCGAAGTTACATATACATCAACACTCCCTCTTTACTGAAGGTATTTCTCGACACAGATCTACAGGCACAAGTATTCTTCTCTGGATCATCATCACTGGATCATTGTCATCGAATCATCATCACTGCTGCTATCTCAATCAATCTCAAATCTACTCGTCATAGGAAGTTCTATAGAGCCAGTCATTTTTCATACTGGATGTAGGCCCACCACCTGCAGGTCTTCATCATCTACAGAGCTAGTCCTTTTTCATGTTGGATGAGAATCATCAACATCTCTATGAGCAAGCCATCAAGTAGGTACACCTCAGGACTGATTACGTTGCCTCTGCAAAACCTGCAAGATCTCCCAGGACTGATTATATTGCCTCTGCAAAACCTGCAAGAGCATCTAAGGATTGATCATATGCCTCTGCAAAACTTGTGTACCATACTGTCACATCATCGTCTTCAGATCATCGTCATCGTCCATGGAGCACAACCCAAATGCACACACACAACACTTACACTCACCGGTATGGAAGGAATTTCCTCTAACCATATGGGAAAGGCTCAGCACTTACACTCACCAGCATGGAAGTAATTTCCTCTGACCATCTGCGAAAGGCTTACAACACTTACATCAATGACCATTGAAGGACTTTCCTCTGACCATGTCGGAACTGCTACAACAATTACATCATGACCATGGAAGGAATTTCCTCTGACCATGTCAGAAAATCTCAGTAATTACATCACGACCATGGAAGGAATTTCCTCTGACCATGTCAGAAAAGCCACGCCCAACACTTACATATTTCCATGGAAGGACTTTCCTCTGACCATGCGAGAATGGCCTAGCCCTTACATCTCACCATAGAAGGACTTTCCTCTGACTATGTGAGAATGGCTCTACCCAGCCCTTACATTTCACCATGGAAGGAATTTCCTCTAACCATGTGAAAATGGCCCTGTGTGCATCTGTGTCTCTAGACTCATCACTTCCCCTTGGAAGGTATCTCGATCTGAAGTACACCAAGTCTCCCTCTGAAGTATTTAAAATTCACTCTGGCCAGTGGCTTGGTCAACACATCAGCTATCTGCTCGTCAGTCACAACATACATGACCTTCACTGCTCCTCTCTGCACCATATCCCTTATATAGTGATACTTGATCTCAATGTGCTTCGACTTGTCATGGAACACTGGGTTCTCCAACAACTTCACACAACTTTGGTTGTCGCAATATATACAAGTAGCACTCAGCTGGAGATCAAACAAATTAGATAGTATCTTCCTAAGCCATACTGCCTCACAACTGGCCGAACAAGCTGCGACATACTCTGCTTCAGCTATACTCAGTGCCACACACGACTGCTTCTTGCTAAACCAAGAGATCATATTGGATCCCATACTGAAGCAGCACCCCGAAGTGCTCTTCAGATCCATGGCACTTCCTGCCCAATCCGAATCAACATAACCCTCCAAGTTAAAATTTTGATTCACCTCATACTTGAGCCCATAGTCAATTGTACCCTTCAGGTATCTCAGAATATGCTTTGCAACTATCAGGTGAACATGTCTCGAATCTGTCAAGTACTGGCTCAAGGTGTTCACCGCAAAGTAGATATCCGGTCTTGTATTCATCAGGTACATCAAGGACCCAATTATCCGACGATACATCGTAGAATCAACCGACTCAGAAGAAGCATCACATAGAAGCTTCAGGTTCGATGCCATAGGTGTGGCCATAGCCTTGCAGTTCATCATCTCGAACCTCTTCAGGATCTCTACTACATACTTCCCTTGTCCAAGGAAGATTCCATCTGCACTCTACCACACCTCCATACCAAGAAAGTAGTGCATCATACCCAAGTCCTTCATCTCGAACTCGGCAGCAAGCTTCCTCTTCGTATCAACAATCAATCTATCCTCACCTATCAGAAATAGGTCATCTACATACAATAGTAGAATCACAGGATTGCCTTCCTCAACCTTGTAGTAAAGGATGGAATCTGCTTTACTCTTGGTAATGCTCAAACTGGATAGGAAGCCATCTATCCTGCCATACCAGGTCCTAGGTGCCTGTTTCAAACCATACAGGGATTTCTTCAGTTTGCACACATGTGACTCTTGGTCATGTGTCTCAAACTCAAGTGGCTGCTCCACATATACTTCCTCTTCAACTACACCATTCAATAAAGCTGTCTTGACATCCATTTGGTGTACCTTCCATTTCATCACTGCAACCAGTGCAAGTACTGATCTAATGGAAGTGTATCTAGCCACAGGAGAAAAGGTCTCTTCATAATCAATCCCTTCTTTCTGGGAGAAGCCACGAGCTACAAACCTTGCTTTATATTTCTCTATGCTACCATCTGCAGCATGCTTGATCTTATAGATGTTAGGATATTCCTATACTCCATCCTAGTCCTTCTAACATTTCTGACATTTTCAGTCCTGCATGCAAAATTAGGGTTTTGCATGCAATTAGGGTTTTGCATGCAATTAGGGTTTGCATGCAATTAGGGTTTGCAGCACCAGCACCTAGCCCTTGCCAAACTAGCCCCAGGAGCTTCTCTCGGATCAGTCTGAGCTCTCCTAGAGCTTAGTGCGCCCTCTTTTCAGTTATTGCATGATAAGGGCGCCCTTCTTCACCTACCAGTCCAGTTTAGTTCAGTTATCTTCAGTTCTTCCTTGATTTAAGGATTAACTGACTCCTAACTGACCTTATCACTCTTTTGGACCTCTAGTGTGACTAGATAGACTGTTTTGACTCCAGTTAGCTCCATGAGCGCCCCCCACTGAGTCTCCTTCACTATATCAGTGCTTCCATGTGCCAGTTACACCAACCACACTCAGTTAGACTCAGTTTGACTCCCGGTTGATCACTACTTGTGCATTGATGACTTCACCGATGATGAGATAGACTCCTAGTTTGGCACTGATGACTCTCCACTGATTATGGATCTGTGCATGAAGGATAATTCGAATTACACCTAGTGAATTCGAATCCTCATACTTAGCATTGTATATTTACCCGGTTACTATTCTGATTAATGTGATGTGTGTAATTATTCTGCCTCTATTGGATCTATGTTCTATTGCTTCTCTCTTCTTCCTAAATTCTTTCATAGTGAGGTTTACATCATCTCTTTGGATCTTATGTGGGCAATTTCACATGGTATCAGAGCCTTGAGAGTATATTCTACCTCCATTCTTGAGAGTTTTTTGCAGGTATTTTGAAGTTCCAGCAGTTGCAGCAGCAGATTCACTAGCTTCTATTTTGCACTTGTTCAAGCAATCAAGATGAGCAATTCGAATGATCCTTCTTCTATACTTCTCACTCCTTTCAATTATTTCGAATGGAAAAGGAAGATGATAATACTCTTGCGATCAAGAGGGTTTACTAGAATAGTTGAAGAAAAAGATGTCATACCACATCAAGCTAAAAAGAGAGTCAAGCACCTAAACAAAATGGATGAAGCCTTTGGATTCATATGCCTTCATATTTCTGATGATCTATTGTTTCATGCTGATGGATTGAAGTCTCCATATGATTTATGGATAAAATTGAGGAGTCTTTTTGGCAAACAAGACGAACTGAGAGGCTACATTCTTGAGAATGAATTGGTTGCCCTTCAACCTAGCAATTTCGAGAGCATTCAAGATTTCTTCTCCAAATTTCAGAATTTGGTTTTGCATTGCAAGCAATGTGGCATCACTAAAAGTGATGAGCAATTGATACTCTCTATATTGAGCAAACTTGGATCTCAATTTTCTGTCTTTGTATCTACCTTTCATTCTGTTCGAATGTCCATCCCTGGATGGAAGTTTCCCACCTTAAGTGACTTCATTGAGGCTCTCACTCAAGAAGAGAACAAACTGTTTCAAATGGGTGCCATCAAAACCTCCAGAGATCTAGCTCTGTTGGCTGGTGAATCAAGTGGAGCGAATGATAAAGGGGTACAAAAAGGCAAAGGAAAGAAACCTTCAAGATCCAAGAATGACAAAAAAAAGAGACCAAATTGTACCTACTGCAAGAGAGGAAACCATCCTGAGCATGCCTGCATGCATAAGAAGCTTGATCTTCTAACCAAGCTTCTTGAACAAAACCAAATTGTTGTTCCAAAAGAAGCAAAGATGTCTGATTCTGGAAGTGGATCTGATGATTGTCATGCATTGATGGCTGGTTTTTCAAAGACAAAAGCTCTCCTCATAGATTCTGGAGCTTCCAACCACATGATGGCACAAGAAGAATCCTTCTCCTCTTTGGATCTCCAAGATGGGCCTACCATTCACATGGGAGACAACTCTCAGATTTCTGCCAAAGGTTTGGGTACAGTTCATATGGAGCATGGTAAGTTCAAAAATGTCTTATTTGTTCCTTCTCTTACAGCTAATTTGTTATCAGTATATCAAATGACTCATACAGGATCTCCAAAACAAGTGATTTTTGGTCCAGACACAGTAGAGATTACAGAAATCTCCACTGGAAAGGTTATAGCGAATGGGATTGCTAATCATGCCTCAAAGGCATATGAGTTCTCCCACTTCATGCCCTTCTCTCCAACTATCCCTTCAGATTCTGATGAGGATCACAATGACTTCTCTTCCAGTGACTCCTATTCTAGTGAGGAAGAAGATCAAGATTTTGATGTTGAGATCATAGTTCAAGAAGATTCAGAACCAACACCTATTCTTAGTCCAGATTCAAGAGAAATATGTTCTCACACAGTCCTTGCTACTACTAAGAACACAGTTGATGATGTATTTGCTTACAGAACTACTAGACTTCAGCAGCATGCTAACCTTGCATTATGCCATCCACCTCTCCATGAGAGATTCAGCATGATGATGGGGTTTACTCTTCCATTCCTTGGGAAAACTCATCATGATACATTCGCTCCAGTGACAGAAAAGGTTCCTGAAAGACTTGCTACATTCAACACATTCTCTAGCACTTGCATTCGCACTTTACAGAGGATTAGCTTACCAAGTCTCTTTGCAAAGTTTTCACTGATGAAAGCTTGCTTCTTTTCTGCTTAGAGTAATGGCTCCTTGAGTTATTCAAAAATCTAAAAACACAAAAAAAAAAAGAAAAAGAAAAATTGAGGCAGTATTCTTTTTATCATTTCATTGATTGTATGGGTGACCTTTGGTCCTAGTTACCAGGGCCCAGGATGGATTAAGGGGGGGTGTTAGGATATTCCTATACTCCATCCTAGTCCTTCTAACATTTCTGACATTTTCAGTCCTGCATGCAAAATTAGGGTTTTGAATGCAATTAGGGTTTTGCATGCAATTAGGGTTTGCATGCAATTAGGGTTTGCAGCACCAGCACCTAGCCCTTGCCAAACTAGCCCCAGGAGCTTCTCTCGGATCAGTCTGAGCTCTCCTAGAGCTTAGTGCGCCCTCTTTTCAGTTATTGCATGATAAGGGCGCCCTTCTTCACCTACCAGTCCAGTTTAGTTCAGTTATCTTCAGTTCTTCCTTGATTTAAGGATTAACTGACTCCTAACTGACCTTATCACTCTTTTGGACCTCCAGTGTGACTAGATAGACTGTTTTGACTCCAGTTAGCTCCATGAGCGCCCCCCACTGAGTCTCCTTCACTATATCAGTGCTTCCATGTGCCAGTTACACCAACCACACTCAGTTAGACTCAGTTTGACTCCCGGTTGATCACTACTTGTGCATTGATGACTTCACCGATGATGAGATAGACTCTTAGTTTGGCACTGATGAGTCTCCACTGATTATGGATCTGTGCATGAAGGATAATTCGAATTACACCTAGTGAATTCGAATCCTCATACTTAGCATTGTATATTTACCCGGTTACTATTCTGATTAATGTAATGTGTGTAATTATTCTGCCTCTATTGGATCTATGTTCTATTGCTTCTCTCTTCTTCCTAAATTCTTTCATAGTGAGGTTTACATCATCTCTTTGGATCTTATGTGGGTAATTTCACAATAGATCCACTTGAAAGTCACCACAAACTTCCCATCTGGTCTTGGGACCACATCCCAAACATCTTTCTTCATTATCGATGGATCATGGTATTCTTCCATTACTTCATCCTGGATCCTGGGAACTTCAATATCTTCAATAGATAGCTTTGTTGCTGGAACAAATGTTGTAGTCCTTCTTTTGTAGGTGATGGTATATGATCTTTCCTGAACATTGTTAAGAGTTTGCACTACTCCCAACATGTCAGCAAAGAGGTTTCATTCTAGATAAGTAGCAATGGAATGTTGTACAATGCCATAGGCTACTTACCCATGTATATTATTAGTATACTGTTTATCAATGCAATTATTCTAATATGCATAATACACAACCTAAGTCTAGGAACATAAGTATAGACATCATTAAACAATATTATTTAAACAATCAAATATGCAAGAATTGACAATTCAAATACTTATCTTTATTTGTTTGTTGGGTGGACTCCCTCTGAATCTTTGCTTCCTTGCAGGAGCTGCTGGAGTCCTATTCTGAAGTAACTTCTTCTACTCCTTTCTGTTGTAAGATGTAAGGAGTGGTAAATCCCTCTTAATCCCTGAATCACTGCATAGCTTTCTTGAAGTCTGCTGAAGTGAATTCTCCACCATTGATCTTATTTTCAGTGTGGTTTTCTATCAAGGCCTTGAATTCCTTGAATTTGCTGAATACTTCATCTTTTTTCTTCAAGAAATAAATGCCAAGTCTTCCTAGAGAAATCATCAATGAAAGAACCATAGTATACATACCCACTAAGATAACTGGATGACACCAGACTGCATACATCAGAGTGGATGATTTCCAAGATTCTTTTTGCCTTGCTTTCATTGCTTGGAAATGTCTTCTTTGTGTTCTTTCCTTTTGCACAACCTTTGCAAATGCCTTCATGCTTTGACTGGATTTCAAGAAGACCTTCTACAACTTTTCTTGCAATTGGTAATTCCCTATAGTGCATGTGTGAAAGCCTTCTATGCCAAAATTCACTTGGCTCTATTGAATCATGGCTTGTTCTGGTTGGCCCTTCAGTTTGTATAATCCTCCCTCTTGCTCTCTAATCACCACTGCATCATCAATAGTCTTACCCTTTGGCCACATTAGGACTTGGCCATCTACAAATTCAACCCTCATGCCTTTTTCATCCAATGCAGATATGGAGAGTAGATTCTTATTGAGACCTAGAACATATAGTACATCTTTCATTTTCATAGAATTTCCAGAGTCTAGTTTATAGGAGGCTTCACCACTCCCTTTTATTGGATACTGGTAGTCATCCCCAAGCTTCACCTTGTGGGGTGATTCATGTTCAGATAGGTTCATAAAGGATTACATGAATCCTATCATGTGTTTAGAAGCCCCACTATCTATAAGCCAATCATTACTTCCATGAGTAATGGTTCCAGTGAGAGTATAAATCAAAACATATTCTTCATCACTAGAAGAATCTTCACTATCTTCTCTAGCCCTCTTCCTGGGAGGTTCATCATCCTCTGCAGCATGAGCATGATGTCTTCTTTTGAAGTTCTTCTTTTTGTGAGAACCATCTTTCTTATTTCTGGGACAATCTCTGGAATAGTGTCCCTTCTCATCACATGTATAGCAACGGACATAGGACATGTTCCTTCGAGGTTTGGGACTACCTCTCTAATTCTGATGGTGATGTCTTTCTTTCTTACCATGATGGTGAGACTTCTTGTCACCATGACTTTTGGAGTGTGTTATGAGAGCTTGGTCTTCATTCCCCATTTTCTCTTCTCGAGCTACAATTCGAGCTTCTTCCTGTGAGAATTCTTCCCACAATCTACTGAAAGTGATAAGTTTCTTCCTAACACAAATCCCTTGGATGAAGGAATCCCATGACCTAGGAAGGCCATTAAGAGTGGGCACTACCACTTCTCCATTTTCTATATCTTCTCCCACAGCTTCAAGTTGTTCTTTTATTTGGGAGACCCTTGAGAAATAGGATTGCATAGTCTCCACATTCTGGATATTGACATTCTTCAATTGATTCCTCAGGGTCATCTTCCGATTTATGTTCTTCCCTTCAAATAGCTTGGTCAGGGAATCAAACATCTCCTTTGGTGTGTTTAGGGAAGACACATGGGGTATGATATGATCTTTAATAGAATCAACAATGATCCTCTTTTCCTTGACCAAGTTCTTCTTGTAACAAGCCTTAGCCTCTTCTCCCTCTGGGACAGGGACCTCTTCACTTATATAAGTGTCCAACTCATTTTCTTCCAAGATTAACCCAATCCTATACTTCCATGATTGGAATTTATCAGCCCCTTAAAGCTTATCCTCAAAGTTGGTGTGGTGAGACATCTTTAAAGAGTACTTCAAATGGAAATAGAAAATTTTTAGGTCTTACCACTTATCTTGCTGAAAATTGGATCTGGTCCCAGACTAGGGTTTGACAGAGAAACCCTAAAAATTCAAAATGTGAATTTCAAACTTCTGAAAGGATAGAAAGATGCGCCTTGATGAACTGATCATCCTGGTATACTCAGAATTTGAGAACTGCAAAGTTTCACCCTTCAGAAATGCTTTTCAATCTCCCGGATTCACTAGAGAGGACCCTGAATTAGGGTTTGAGTTTCCCGGACTTTTACCCAACCAAAAATCTCGATCCAAAGCTCTAAAATTCAATTTTTCCAAGGATGATCCAAAGCTCTAAACTTTGATTTTTCCAAGGAGCTTCCATCTATGTCTTCAGATTTCAAAAATTCCTATTTTTGAGGAAACCCTAATTTTTAGGGCCAAAACTGAAAGTGCTCAGAATTGAATTGTGGTTGGACAGAACGATTCTCCTTGATGAGTAGAGTCAATATACCTTACTACTTTCCCAAAATCTATGGAGAGAAACCCAATAAACAAGAAACCCTAGTTTCCGCCACTGCACAATGTCTTCTTCTCAGGGAAGCTCTGATACCATGTTAGATTTTGAGCATTAATTAAACATACTCTAGGATCTTTACTGAGAGAATAAAATGTACATCATATCAATTATATCAAGCATGTATCAAGCATATCAAGCAATCACATAAGACAATGGACACAAAGAGTTTCATTGGGGAAAACCATAAAGGTGAAAAACCCCACAACTTTCTCAGAGATAGAATGAGCAATGATACAACCAAAGTACAAGAGATAAACTTCTCCTAGCATCTGATCCTCCTCTTCACATGTGCGCCACTTTCCGAGTGATAGAAGAGTGAGTAATGAGATGAATGAAATAGAAATCTCCTGATCTCTATTTATACTTGTCCTGTCCTGCCTAATAAAATTATGGGGCCGACTTTTCTAACTCATCCTAATAACCCCAGGTTACATTAATCCGGGCCGACCCCTCAGTAGGTGGTCTAATAACCCATCAGCAAGTTACGACACTTGCGAAATTTGTCAATACAAATGATGACATTTCCGTATAGAGGAATAATACATCTCTATAGGAGTACAATAATACATTCCGAAGTTACGTATACATCAACATCATCCTCAAGTTTTCATTCATTTAAAAATGATAGAGATAAAATTCAGTAGGAGTAAATTGGGAAGGATGGACAAAATAAGGGTTGGAAGGAAATCAAGGACATCCTTGACATGATGCTAAAGTTACACAGATACCAGGTTTCCATGGATAATGTTATGGTGAATAAGAGAGGCAATTGTAGATGAGATGAATCAGCTAGCCCAAAGTAGCAAGCTACCAACGCGACAGACAATCACCAAGCCTTGGATCCTAATTGGGGGTATTTGAAGGGTAGATATTCTCAGGTAGAGGTATCAACCAACAAGAAGCCTAAAAAATCAGATAATGAGTTATGAGCTCTTGTATTCTGACCTGCAGTTCTCATATCTTTCTTATTTTGTTTTTAATTTCCTAAGGCATGTATTGAGCTTCATGAGAGTAACAGAAACACCAGACTTGATGATACTATCCTAGTATTCCCTTTTTTATAATTTTTGAAGTAGGTTGATTTGATGGCGTCTTGTGGTGTTGAACTTAAGCTAAATATAATACTTTTCTAGTTTAAATCAAAGTTAAAGGAAGAATAGAAACCACATAATGCAAGAAATTTCCTTTGGCTAAGATGTTACTGGGACTTGTAACCTTGTAGGTGGCCTAAGATACCCCAGATTTCCCATTATCAAACATATTCTGAAGTTACTAAGAAGCATTTTTGTTTTATGTAGAAGGTTGTCTCCTAGTTTGGATGGTAGTCTATGTTAGGATATTCCTATACTCCATCCTAGTCCTACTAGCTTTCTAGTCATTTTCATTTTCAGTCATGCATGCAAAATTAGGGTTTGCATACATTTTGCATGCATTCTAGGTCATTAGTCCCAGCACCTAGTCCTCAGCAAACTAGCTCCCAGAGCTTCTTTCAGATCATTTATATCACTCCCAGTGACTAATGCGCCCTCCTTTGCTCCACTGCATGACAAGGGTGCCTTCTTCACCTACCAGTCCAGTTATATTCAGTTATATTGAGTTATCTTCAGTTATTTCCTTGATTTAAGGATTAACTGACTCTTTACTGAGTTTATCACTAGGTTGGACCTCCAGTGAGACTAGATTGACCATTCTGACTCCAGTTAACTCCTATGGCACCCTCCACTGAGCCTCCTTGACTATATTAGTGCTTCCATGTGCCAGTTACACCAACCACATTCAGTTAGACTCAATTTGACTCCTGGTTGACCATTACTTGTGCATTGATGACTTCACTGATGCGAAGGTGGACTCCTAGCTATGCATTGATGACTCTCCACTGATTATGGATCTGTGCATGAAGGCCAATTCAAATTCCTCCTAGTGAATTCGAATCCTCATACTCAGCATTGTATATTTACCTGTTCACTATTCAGTTTAATGTAACATGTGTAATTATTCTGCCCCAATCAGAGTTTCTTTGGATCTAAGTTCTATTGCTTGTCTCTTCTTCTATTATTCCTAAAATATTTCATTGTGAGGTTTACATCATCTCTTTGGATCTTATGTGGGAAATTTCACATGGTATCAGAGCCATTTGAGAGTATATTCTACCTCCATTCTTGAGAGTTTTTTTGCAAGTATTTCGAAGTTCTAGAAGTTGCAGCAGTAGATTCAACAGATTCTATTTTGCACTTGTTCCAGCAGTCAAGATGAGCATTTCGAATGCTTCTCCTTCTTCTCCTACTCCTATGATCCTCACTCAATTCAACTACTTCTAATGGAAGGATAGGATTATATTTCACTTGTATCACAAAAGTCTGAATGAAATAGTATTTGAAAAAGATGCTATACCTCATCATGATGTTGAGAGAACCAAGCATCTAAATAAAATGGATGAAGCTCTTGGATTCATATGCATCCATATGTCAGAAGATCTACTATTCCATGTTGAAGGAATTAAGTCTCCAAATGAATTATGGAAAAAATTGGGAAATCTCTTTGGCAAACAAGATGGGATGAGAGGCTACACTCTCGAAAATGAATTGGCTCCTCTGCAACCTAGCAATTTCGAGAGCATTCAAACAATCATCTCAAAATTTCAGAAATTGGTTACTCAATGCTAGCACTGTGGCATCACCAAAAGTGATGAACAATTAGTGCTCTCCATTTTGAGCAAACTTGGATCTCAATTTTCTATTTTTGTCTCTACTTTCCATTCCGGACGAATGTCAATCCCTGGATGGAAGTTTCCTACCTTGGAAAAATTTACTACCGCTCTCATTCAAGAAGAGGACAAATTGATTCAAATGGGTGCCATCAAAACCTCCAGAGATCTATCTCTTTTAGCTGGTGAATCAAGTGGAGCGAATGCAAAAGGGGGACAAAAAGGAAAAGGCAAGAAACCTTCAAGATCCAAGAATGACAAAGAAAAGAGACCTAATTGTACCTAGTGCAAGAGAGGAAACCATCCTGAGCATGCCTGCATGCACAAGAATATTGATCTTCTAACCAAGCTTCTTGAACAAAACCAAATTGTTGTTCCAAAAGAAGCAAAGATGACTGATTCTGGAAGTGGATCTGATGATTTCCATGCATTGATGGCTGGTTTTTCAAAGACAAAATCCCTCCTCATAGATTCTGGAGCCTCCAACCACATGATTGCACAAGAAGAATCCTTCTCCTCTTTGGATCTCCATGATGGGCCTACCATTCACATGGGAGACAACTCTCATATTTCTGCCAAAGGTTTGGGTACAGTTCATATGCAGCATGGTAAGTTCAAAAATGTCTTATTTGTTCCTTCTCTTACAACTAATTTGTTGTCAGTATATCAAATGACTCATACAGGATCTCCAAAACAAGTAATTTTTTGTCCAAACAAAGTAGAGATTACAGAAATCTCCACTGGAAAGGTTATATTGAATGGGATTGTTAATCATGCCTCAAAGGCATATGAGTTCTCACACTTCATGCCTTTCTCTCCAACTATTCCTTCAGATTCTGATGAAGATCACAGTGACTCCTCTTCCAGTGACTCCTCTTCTAGTGAAGAAGAAGATCAAGATTTTGATGTTGAGATCATGGTTCAAGAAGATTCAAAACCAACACCTATTCTCAGTCCAGATTCAAGAGAAATATGTTCTCACATAGTCCTTGTTACTACTAAGAACACAGTTGATGATTTATTTGCTTACATAACTACTAGACTTCAACATCATGCCAACCTTGCATTATGCCATCCATCTCTCCATGAGAGATGCAGCATGATGATGGGGTTCTCTCTTCCATCTTTTGGGAAGACTACTCATGTTCCATTGGCTCCAGATACAAAAAAAGTTCCTGAAAGACTTTCTTCATCCTCCACACAGTGGGAGACCTTCCTACATGGGATCAGCTTGCCAAGTCTTTTGAAAAAGTTTTCACTGATGAAAGCTTTTTTTTTTTTTTTTCTGCATGATGGTTCTTTGAGTTACTTACTATTCTTTTGAGGGGGGGTATTTTTCCCATGAGGTTTTCCCCATTTCCTCAGTTTATGGATAGTTATGTATTTTATTATTTTTTCATCTATTGTATGGGTGACCTTCGGTCCTAGTTACCAGGGCCAAGGATGGATTAAGGGGGGGTGTTATGATATTCCTATACTCCATCCTATTCCTACTAGCTTTCCAATCATTTTCATTTTCAGTCATGCATGCAAAATTAGGGTTTGCATGCATTCTAGGTCATCAATCCCAACACCTAGTCCTCAGCAAACTAGCCCCTGGAGCTTCTTTCAGATCATTTCTAGCCCTCCCAGTGACTAATGCGCCCTCCTTTGCTCCACTGCATGGCAAGGGTGCCTTCTTCACCTACCAGTCCAGTTATATTCAGTTATATTAAGTTATCTTCAGCTATTTCCTTGATTTAAGGACTAACTGACTCTTTAATGAGTTTATCACTATGTTGGACCTCCAGTGAGACTAGATTGACCATTCTGACTCCAGTTAACTCCTATGGCACCATCCACTGAGCCTCCTTCACTATATTAGTGCTTCCATGTGCCAGTTACACCAACCACATTCAGTTAGACTCAGTTTGACTCCCGGTTGACCATTACTTGTGCATTGATGACTTCACTGAGGAGAAGGTGGACTCCTAGCTAGGAATTGATGACTCTCCACTGATTATGGATCTGTGCATGAAGGCCAATTCGAATTCCTCCTAGTGAATTCGAATCCTCATACTCAACATTGCATATTTACCTGTTCACTATTCAGTTTAATGTAACATGTGTAATTATTCTGCCCCAATCAGAGTTTCTTTGGATCTAAGTTCTATTGCTTGCTTCTTCTTCTATTATTCCTAAAATCTTTCATTGTGAGGTTTACATCATCTCTTTGGATCTTATGTGGGCAATTTCATAGTCTAAAAGTAGTTATTTACTACTGGTTGTATCTCTTGTATCTTAATAGAATGAAATAGAATTCAAGGATAAAGACAAACACATTAAGGATAAAGAACATGTCAAAACCCTTACCTTATCATTATCCTTTCGCCAAATCCATTCGCCCATACAACTTGATAAGAGTTGTCCATGAGATGCATTTCCATCACCAAGACCCGCATAAATCATCAAAGACGGAATTTTTATATGAGTAAATAATATATAAGCAAATAAACAGTCATTTAAATCCTACTACAAAGTCTTGTAGAAATCAATGAAGTGTGAAATGTTAAATTTATTAACATTATTTTAAGAAATAGACATTCATTTAAAATTTTACAACCATCTTTAATACATAGTAATAAAAGAGTATTTATACATTATTGAGATCCTCTCGGTTTCGAGAATAGTTTTATATTCTCTGCTGAATAGGGTCAACAACGTGAAGGTGGAAGCTCAATTCCCACCCCCTTCACATCGCTCTCAATTCCCCATACCCAATAAATGATGTTTTTTACATAGAAAACATATAAACATTCACGCATAACTAGGCTAGTCGATGAGATCCGGGGAAATGAGCTCCAAGAAATGCTAGATTTCAACAGTTGTTTGCTTTTAGGTTGTGTCTCAACGATTTTTGTTCAGGGGCAGAGGCTTTGCATAGAGGTGTCAACATGATGGTGCACTCTCAGGGGAGGGGCCTTTCCCCTCCTCTTCATCAAGGATCAACGGCAGAGAAGAAGGGTGCAAATTGCTAGGAGCAACAGACAGGGATAGGAGGAGAGGGTCAGGATCAGTGGACTGAATAGCAGGAAGGTGTAAGGGATCAAACAACACCGAATCTGGGGTTCAATTAGTTGGAAGTGGTCAGTGGGGAGGTAGGAGTGAGAACTTGTATACCAAAATTGACCAAAACTTTGGCTATTATTGTTAACCCGACTAGGGTGAAGGAGCGAATTTAGCATATGACAGACCATGCTTTGATCAGAAAATTCATGGGAAAATGGCCTACAGAGAAATCCCTGAACTGGTGGATTCATGTGACCTTGAAACCGAAGGGACATTTTGATCTCTTGCTGGGGTCAAAGGGTTTTTTCACTGTGGTTTTCCTCAATATTGAAGATAAGGATAGGATATTTGAAGGAGGGTCGTATTTCTACTACTCTACGGGTCTATTTTTAAGGATCTAGAAAGACTATTTCAATCCAGACAAAGAAGATCTTTCCATCGCTCCTGTATGGATTCGTCTCTACTCTCTACATACAGAATACTAGGATTTGGAAATTCATAAAGCCATTGGAGAAACCCTGGGATATTTCGTCAAGATATCTGATCAAACTAAACAAGGAAGGTATGTGTCCTATGCTCGTATATGTGTTTATATCAATATCTCAAAAACCATCCCGGATGGAATAAATCTGAACTGGGAAGAGTTGAAGTTGTTCCAAACCCTGGATTATGAACACATCCCCTTCCATTATCACCATTTTCATAATCATGGTCACCTGGCTAGAGACTGTCACCTGAACCTCCCTGAGGATATTCCTGGCAGCAATATTCAGGAGCAGAAAGATAAGGAGGGATTTTTCAAAGTGGTGACTCGTAAACGGACGGGAAGACGACATAATGGCCAAGATCAGGAGAAAAAGATTGCTCAGACTAATAGTTTTGCGGTCTTGGAAAATGCCCCGATGGAAGATCCTCCTTTTGAGAACGTGAAAGAACCATCCTAGCCTGATGAAGAGCCTCTGAAGGCGATACCTGTGAATGAGAAACATAATACTCCTGCTGCATCTAAACGGAGCGAGACCAAGTGCATGGATGAGGATCTAGACTACATGGCCCTTGGAGATCTAGATCTTGACAGTATGGAAGAGGCATGTAAGAACATCAAGGTCCATTCCATCCCTGACACTCAACTTCAACTCTTGAAGGAAGCTATTCTGAAAACTAAACCGACCCCTAGTTTGGGAATTGGACCCTTGAAACCCAAGGAAAATAAAAGAAAATTAAAAGAAGGAAGCTCTAAAAGGGGTAGACAATCAAATAGGGACAGGATCGGAGAAATTGGGGCAAGATTGGTCAATTATGGGCAATATCCAACTATCCAAGAAGCTCTTCTCTCAGCTAGATATAGTGCTTGAGGAAACTATTAACTTGGAATATTCGGGGGATCAATGGTCCTCATAAACTCAAGACCCTTAAGAATAAAGTTATGAAGGAGAAACCCTTTGTGGTGTTTTTACAACAAACTAAGTGTTCTGGGATCCATTTAGAGGCTAAGGCTCAGATTCTGTGGAAAAATTATAATAGTATGGCTCTGGATGCTACTGGGCATGCGGGAGGTTTGGCGGTTCTATGGGATCCTAGGCGAATAACATTATGCAATTTTCTCTCAACTAAATTTAGTCTATCGGCCGAATTCCATGTCATCGGCTCTAAGGTGAGAGGTTTTCTTACCAATGTTTATGGGCCCTGCAGTTACCCTGAGAAACGAAACTTTCTTAGTACCATGACTAAACTGAGGAGATTGTTTGAAGGATCTCATTGGATTGTGGGGGGGGGATTTCAACATGATCCATTCCTTATATGAGAAAAAAGGTGGAAGAAGACAGCTTACCCCTGAAAATATTTTATTTGATGAATTTATCGAGGACAATAGTCTAATTGATGTTGATCTTGGGAGCATGGTGTGTACATGGAACATTAGAAGGGGAGGGGAACATCTGGTGGCGGCAAGCTTGGACCACTTTCTCCTATCTGAAAGCATCATGCTCCTTGGGGGAACCTTGACATCTCGCCCGATTGTTTCGTCGGGTTCTGATCATTGGCCGGTCTCCCTATTATGGAGTAATATAGGTACTAAGATGAACAAACCTTTCAGATTTGAAAAATTCTGGTTAACTCACACAGACTTTGCTTCGAGTGTGGAGAAATGGTGGCTTACTTTTACTCCACCTATTGGGACTAAAATATTTTGCTTCCAACAAAAGTTGAAGATGCTCAAACAAAAGATCATGTGGTGGAATAAAGAAGTCTTTGGTAATATATAGGCTGAAAAAGCTAAACTGGAATCAAGGATGGAACAGATCCAGGAATGCATTATGCAAACTGGAATGACCCCGGAGCTTGAGGGGGAGGAAACCTACTTGCCAAAGACATCTTCCAAAGACAAAGGCAGGCGGATCTTTTGTGGAAGCAAAAGTCTCGTAACAGTTGGTTGAAAGATGGGGATCAGAATACTCAGTTTTTTCATCGGGCCACCATTCAACACAGACAATATAACCAGATTGTTAATTTGAAGACTGAGGGAGGGATGGTGTTAGAATCTCATGAGGAAATTGAACAGGATCTTTTTAATCATTTTAAAGAAGTGGTTACTGAAATTCTGAGTGACCACACTGAATCTTGTAGGGTGATCAAAGCAGTTATTCCCTGCATTGTTTTAGATGAGAAGAATGAAATGTTGATTCGCCCTATTGAACTTTTGGAAGTTGAGGATGCCATTAATCAAATGGAGGATGGAAAATCCCCTGGACCGGATGGTTTCACTGCGAACGTTTTTCATGTTTTTTGGGATTTAATTAAAGAGGAATTATGGCAGGTAGTGGAAGAATCACGAAAAATGAGAGGGGCGATCCCTGCCCTGAACTCTACTTTCCTCACTTTGATCCCTAAAACCCCGATGGCAGAGAAAGTAGATTTGTTTGGACCGATCTCGCTATGCAACATTATTTATAAAATTATCACTAAGCTCATTGCTAATCGGCTTAAGTCCCTTCTCCCGTCTTTAATATCTCTAGAACAATCAGGGTTTGTGGAAGGTCATCAGATAATGGATGGTATTATTTTGGCTCATGAAGTTATTCACTCCCTGTGGACTACTAAAAAAGCTGGTATGATGCTTAAATTGGATCTTCCTAAAGCCGATGATAAATTGAATTGGACTTACATGAAAGAGATTATGAGTTCTTTTGGGTTTAATGAAATTTGGATCAGATGGATAGCTAATCTCACTTCCTCTGCTTTCTTCTCTATTTTGGTGAATGGCCACCCTTCCACTGTGTTCAAACCCTCGCGGAGGATTCGGAAAGGTGGCCCTTTATTCCCTTTCCTCTTTGTCCTCATGATGGAAGGTCTTGGGAATCTCATATCACACTTAGTTGATCAGGGTAACATCAAAGGCTTGAAGTTTCCACCATATGAGAAGGCTATCACCCATCAGCAATTTGTGGATGACACTTTACTGATGGGCCATTCCTCAGTATAGGAAGCTAGACAGATTAAACAGGCTATGAACATCTTTTTACAAGCATCGGGTCTTACGATCAATATGGATAAGTCCCTGGTTTTCTTTTTTAACACTCCTCCCATTTGTCAGAGAAACATTTTAATGATTTTGGGCTTCAAAAAGAGATCCCTTCCAACCAAATATCTCAGTGCGCCCTTATCTGAGGGTGTGCTTAACAAATCCTCATGGGAAGAGCTCCTTAACAAAATTAAGGAGAGACTGTCGAACTGGACTCTTCAGTCTCTAAATCTCTCGGGTAGACTGGTGTTAGTTAAAACCCTACTGCAAGCTATGCCCCTTTACATGTTCTCTATTCTGGAGGCTCCTAAGTCGGTGATGAAGGAAATCAGGAATATCCAACGAACTTTCTCGTGGGGAGGCATTACAGATCATAGAAAGTGGCCTCTAGTTGATTGGAAAACTATTTGTCAACCTAAGATGGAGGGTGGTTTGGGTCTTCGTGATCTTGAGGATCTAAGTACTGTTTGCGATGCCAAGATTTGGTGGTGGTGGCTTACTCACTCAAATGAACAATGGGCCATCCTTTGGGGAAAAAAGTACTCTAGGAACCCAAATCAACAGGATTGGATTCGGGAGGAGGGACTGGAACAAGGCTCACATATTGGGAACATGTCTCGGGCGAGTAGTGCAGTGATAAGGAAACATTGTTTTTGGGAAATTCGAGATGGAAATTCTGTGAATTTTTGGCTGGATTCCTGGCAACAAGAACCACCCATATCTATGTCACATACCCAATTTCTAAAATTATTATTTTAATTGGCAAAATACTTTATGTTAAATTTAATTACAAAGTTTTGTAATTATGACCAAGCTTGGTCAAGGATGAATGTAATTACTGAATTATTATTATTTAATAAATTAAAGTAGGAGACAAACACCCAAGGGAGTTGTTAAATGAGTGTTCACTAACCCACTAGGAGGAATGGAAGCTGTTGGAAAGCATGGGACAGATGGAAGCAATCGCACTTCACCACTAGCTGTTGGTTATGGGACAACTACCCCTAATAATCTGGAATTACCCCCCAGGTGGTGGGAGTGGGAAGGAAACTCGTTTAATGACCAAGTAACAACTGAAAAGGCCTAGGTAGCCTACATAAGGAAAATTCGAATTGCGCAGGAAGCTCTTACACAATACTTTCTATAGAAATATTCCTCATGTGTATCAGGTGATCACTAAGAGATTCGAATAGGGAGGCTACTTGTGAGTGCAATCATAAGTCTACAAACCATTTTGATAAGAGAACCAGAGGTGCTGGTGCAGGTCCTTTGGACTGCTAGTTTTCAAAGATTGGACAACTATTGCTACTGCAAGTGGAGATCCTAAGCTTCTAAGTTTCTTCCTCCTGGTGGTTCAGTGAATAGGCTCCGGGGTCCTAAGGAAAGTACTTGGCTATCTTCAAGAATTGGTTGGGTGGAACAGTCTTCTTGGGATGTTTGTTTCCCTACAGAATTAATCCAGGTTTTATTGTTTCCTAATTTATTTTAGTTAATAGTATTGTTTAGTAAAAATTAGTAAACTCTGTTTTGAAGAAGAATTGGTTTCTGATTTTGTTTAAATCTGATGTTAAGTTTAATGATAATCTGGATTGATAATCCAATCTCTACATTTTTCCACATGCTGTTATTTGCATCGTACTCTAGTGTAGAGAAGCAGATTAAGTATAGATGAAAAGATAGGCAAACTGCATTTGATTCGATAGATAAGTACAGTAATTTATATGTTTTTCATTTTCTGCCCTATCATTAACAATAGTAGAAATTACTGTATAGTATCTAAAATATTATAGAATATCTCATTGTTTCATGAAAAACAAATATTGTTTATTCTCTGTACAGATACATTGTGTTTTTCTTATCTCTATTATTTACATAGGAAATAAATGTAATTCAAATTTCCATACATCATAACTACAAATAAATAGTATTTCTACAAATAAATAGAATTGCTAATGATGGACATAAGCTACAAATCACAGTCAATACATAGACTTCATATTTCACACACACTGTGTTTTTTGTTTACAATTTTCCTGTTAGGATATTTTTATAATTATTTCAGTATTATCAGAATTGTAAACAAAAGAAATGTAAACCCTATTTTGTTTACAATTATCATATTTTCCAATTACATTACAAACTGTATGTTTTATTCAAAGCTTGGTTTCGTATCTTAAATAAAAACCTACATTAGTAATTCCAAAGTTTTCATCATCGTTTTCTACAAATAAACAAAAAAAAAATGATCTATATCCTTAGTTAAAACTACAAAACCCTAGCTTTTGCTCGAAGGATTTTTGGAAGTTTACATATGAAAACATCTTTTAAAATCGAAAAGAATCTAGAGTGTGGACGTAGCCATGTTCATTTCTTTTACAGACAAAACAAATACTTCGTCGTTTTCAAACACACAGAGTTTTTCAACTACGAAAATGCATATAGATTTACATGGTCACTAGACATTATCTTTTACAAAGAACTCAACGAATAGCATAAATGAATAATATAAAAACAACATTTTCCATTCCCGAGATTTAAAACGTAGAATACAGAGTGTAACAAGCTTCGGCTCCAAAATCCTTATCATTAAAAACTGAACCCAAAAACATTTCCAAGTTTAAGTTTCGAACCCAATTCATGTTCCAACTCTACATAGAAAGCATCAACATATCGGGTCAACATTACATTTCCAAACAAAAACTACGCAGGGTTTATCCCCACCCTAAAGCTCTTAAAACGAGTACTGAAAACTCTCAGCATTGACGAGCTAAGTATCTAACTAGCTTTGTAACATTTAAACAGACGAGAGTCTTCACCCTGTACAATTATTACTTTAACACAAAAAGCTCTTCAAAAAAACTCGACTGACATCCAACGCCGAAAGGCTTGGTGGAACTCTATTACTCTTTTGTTGAGAACCTCATGAACCCAGTCCGAATGGACACCTACGAGGGTTTGGGGACCCGGAGCTTACCAGGAATGGAGGCATGCCAACCTTTTCCAAACCCTTTCCCAAGTCGTCCTTCGAACCCTGCAACTAATACAACAATTTTCGAAAGTTAGACAAATTGATTTATATAAACTGTAAGTCGAACTCTCAACAAAAAAATCACTGAGTTTTGAAAATGATTACCTTTCTCTATAAGCGACCGAGCTCTTCACATTCATTAACAGATGACGAGCTTTTGTTCTGGACCGAGACTAGGATACCTTTAACCTTTATGCAGGAGTGTGTGCTTTCACTCAAACTCAGGATCAAAACTACAAACTATCCACTTAATAGCAATTCAAACCAAAGATACAATAGTCTAGCATAACGACATTACAGTGAGAACGAAACCTGCAAATTTAATCTAATACTACAGGTCATGAGGTCGAATCCTCTTCTCATTTTTTGTCTAAACCATAACTTTCAGCAGCCTGTCGGCCTTGCTACTCAAAAGCACTAGTGACATAATGAAAGACATTAACTCTCCATCAAACATCACAACGATGAGATGATAGGGTTACATAGAACGATCCAAATTCATCACAATCAACGATCACGAGTGTGCCAGCAAGGTTGCATTGGGCCGAACAACTACTGTATTTATTGCTCCATCATTTCACAAGCACGGCCTTGCCACCTTGGCTCACGATGGATTGTTCTACATCTAGCTTGGAGGAGTTCAAACATAGAACCATTACACAGTGGCTTCCGGATTCAATGTTAAATTGATATTGCAGTACATGGAAATGAAAACAATCCTTGTCACATGGAGTATGGATCGAGCCTTTAATGCAGGACCGAAACACTATATCCACGTCAGCTCGAAGCACATGCCAAGCTTAAAGGCCTGTCAACCTGTCCATTCATTTTAATACCATGTCAGTACCATATATATCAAACAATATAGTTCTAAGTTTATGGTCGCAAATTCGATATTAGTGATATGTATTTTAATATTAAAGTTTTAAATATTATTGTGTGCCATGTTCATAATCATAGTATTAAGTTCCAATTACATGTAAGTTTAATATTGTGAACATTATTTAATTATAATGCATAATTCTTTTATATATATCATGAATAGTTTAAACGTTATAAAATTATTGCATAGGTTAGTAAATTCATAAGAATTATAATGTTAACATGGTAATTTTAATTATCATTTATACTTCTTCTTAGTTCTCTTTTTTGCAAATACTAAAAAGATAAGAGTTTGCATTTTTGGGATTTCAAACAAATCCAAGGATTAGATATTAGCATAAAAACCATGCTAATACTATGTACTTCATACCCTAACCTCTTAATGCAATGCATTTAATGGTTTTAGCGATACATTTACTACATTAGTACTATACAAGTATTAATTACCTTAAGACGACGACCAAAGCCAAACTATAACAACGTCATTGATTATGACAACAAACTTAACAGCATGTAAACTTTCTAGACATCATTGTTTTCAACATTGATGAATGGTAAGACAAACGTTGAAAAACCAGTAAGTAGCACTAAACATTTCATACTTGTAGATACTTTGTTTTCGCAAAAGAATTCACAATATTTTATTATTCGACGTTGAATTGAAATACACACATACTTTGAATTTATGCAGTTATGAAACTTCTTACCTGTCGTATGCACATAGAAACATTTCAAATTCTTTAGCGTTGCAGCTAAGTAAACTCCATGGTACCTTGTAGGACACCCTTGGACATCAAAAAGCAAAATGTCAGTGTCTTGTCAAAATAAAAGTACCGCATCATATTTCTGACCTGTCAGTATATTTATTACAATAATCATGTTTGTCAAAAGTGTGTTAAGTTGTCATTATCAAATGTTGCTAACTCAGAAATTAAATTATGATTAATACAAAATGCCTTTCTAATAGATGCTGTCATAATCAAACATTTATTATTTTCCGCAGCTATATTTATCTTATTTAATGCCATTTTTAAAAGTTTTAAATTTTTATGAAAATTCAGGATGTTACATGTGGTATCAGAGCTCATGTTCAAACTTTAGGCCTGAAAAAGGTCCAAGAGCACGCAGCAGAAAATTTTATACAGTAGAAAATTTTACTAATTTGAAATTTTAATTATGATGTTATTCAGAAAAATTATTTTAAGTTACAGGTATGGAGAACTTAGCTGAACAGTTAGAAGACATATTTCAACCAAATAGCCATAGCACAAGACAACACTATGCAGAAGAAGGCCACGGTGAGTTGAATGACAATTTTTCAGAATTGATACGTGCGTTTCACGAGTTAAGAGCAGAAATTAGATCGGTAAAAAAGACAATGAAAGAATTCTGAAAGTGCAAGAGGAGTTAAATCAAGTGTTGGTTGAACAGTGCCCAATTGAGGAGCAAGAGAGAGATAATGAAGATATCTCCAAATTTGAGGATATGCCTCATGCTAATAAAAGTAAGAAAATGAAAACCAATGATGTGAACAATAGTTCAACCTCATCGGGAGATGCTATTGAAGTGCGTAAAAAGAAACGTAACTACACAAGTGATAGCAGCGAAGGAGATTTCAAACCCAGAAGGAAAAATCATAAGGAGTATGAGCAGATTTCTGGGGAGTTCAAAAAGATCAAACCTCCAATGTTTAATGGAGAAACTGAGAAGGGAGAGACAGCTGAAGCATGGATGTCCGGTATGAAGAAATATTTTCATATTTATAACTATTCAGAATACTTGAAAGCAAAAATGGCTATATATAACTTGATCGGAAAAGCAAATATCTGGTGGAAGGACATCAAAAGAGTTAAGGGCATCAAAGATAAAGATGTAAACTGGAGTACTTTTAAAAGATATTTCAAGGAGAAATTTTTATCTGAATAATACTATGAAGAAAAATCCAAAGAGTTCTATGATTTGAAACTAGGAGGTATGAATATGAAGGAAATGAACAGTAAATTTCTGAATTTACTGAGATATGTACCATACTTCATAGAAGAAAAACCGAAGATTCAAAGGTACTTGAGCTGTCTACCTTTCAATATTAAGGACAGAATCGAGTATGACAGTCCTAAGACCTTGGAAGAGGCTATGAGAAAGGCAGTTTTCTGTTATGACACAAATCGAAAAAGAGAAGGAATGTCAAACTGGAAAAGTCATAAGCCCAGCAATTTTAAGCTGAAAAAGAAAAATTTCAGGTTCAGTGGAAATTCCGGTTTCCAAAAGAAAAAATTTTAGAATCGAAATTATCAAGGGAATAATTCCAGAAACAATCAACAGCAGAATTCTACAGTACCCAGAAAAGCTCCTAATAATACCAGGACCAATGAGCAAAAGGCACCCATCAAATGTTTCGAGTGTCAAGGTCCCCACTATGCATCAGAATGTCCCTTGAGGAAGTGGAAAGCTAACAACATTCACTCCATTCAGACTGAACCTACTGTCGGAGATGTAGCAAGGGAGATGCCCCGAATCAATGCAGCACTCGACAACAGGAAAGCAGATCATCAAATCTCTATGGTAGAGATTGAAGGTATGCTACACAATCATCCTGTTATTGTTTTAATTGATCTAGGTGCTAGCTTAAGTTATATATCACCAGATATAGTGGAAAGTCTTAAGTTAAAAATAAAAAGTTTAGTAAATCCTGGTTAGTTAGACTAGCAACTGGAACAAAGTGGAAAGTATCAGATTTTATAGAAAGTTGTACTTTGTCCATGAATCAATTATAGACACAAATCAAGTTGAATATTTTACCTTTAGGATCTTATGATATTATAATCGGGATGGACTGGTTAGAAGCCCATCATGTCATTCTAAACTATTACGAAAAAAGTTTTACATGTTTAAATGAAGAAGGAAAAACTGTAGAAATAAAAGGTATCCCAATAAAGGTAACCCTTAGACAGATTTCAGCCATGCAAGTTAAGAGGGAAGTTAGGAAAGGATGTTAGTTGTTTGCAGTAAATGTAGTAAACGATGAGTTTATCTGTAAAGAGGACAAACTGAAATTAGAAGACATACCTGTCCTAAAGGATTTTAAGGATGTATTTCCTGAGGAGATTCCAGGATTACCTCCTAAAAGAGATTTAGATTTTACCATCGAGTTAATACCAGGAGCAGTACCAGATTCTAAAGCTCCATACAGAATGAATATACTGGAATTAAACGAATTAAAATCAGAGTTGAAGGAACTAATTGATAGGAATTATATAAGACCTAACGTGTCTCCTTGGGGAGCACCTGTCATCTTTGTTAAGAAGAAAGATGGAACCCTAAGACTATGCATAGATTATCACCAGCTTAATAAGATGACAATCAAGAATTGATATCCATTGCCCCGCATAGACAATCTATTTGATCAACTGCGTGGAGCAACGATATTTTCAAAGATTGATCTAAGATCAGGATATCATCAAGTGCGGGTTAAGGATGAAGATATTTTCAAGACAGCTTTCAGAACTCGGTATGGACATTACGAGTTCGTAGTCATGCCATTTGGCTTGACTAATGCCCCGGCTATATTTATGTGTTTGATGAACAATATTCTGCACAATACTTAGATAAGTTTGTTGGTGTGTTTATTGATGACATTTTAGTGTATTCTAAAAGCAAAGAAGATCATGATGAACACCTACGGATTATCTTACAAGTTCTGAGAGATCATCAACTATACGCTAAGTTTAGTAAGTGTGACTTCCACAAGGACAAAATTCAGTATCTAGGACATATAATTTCTAAAGAAGGAATCTCGGTTGACCCCAATAAGATAAGGGCCATAATGACTGGACAGTTCCTAAGGATGTGTCGGATGTAAGATCATTTATGGGCATTACTGGATATTACAGAAAATTTATAGAGATTTTTTCGAGGATTGCCAACCCCATAACTTCCTTCCAGAAGAAAGGCAAGAAATTTGTGTGGGATCAGAAATGTTCTGACAGTTTCAAGAAGTTAAAGGAATTATTGACTACAGCACATATCTTGAGGATAGCAGATCCTAACAAGGATTTTATAGTTTGTACAGATGCATGCAATGACGGACTCGGTGGAGTCCTAACACAAGAAGGGCATGCTATGGCATACGAATCAAGAAAGCTAAAAGTACATGAAAAGAATTACTCCACTTACGATTTAGAGTTATTAGTTGTAATTCATGCTTTAAAAATGTGGCATCACCACCTCACTGGCATAAAATTCACCTTATTGACAGATAACATGGGTCTGAAATATTTATTAGATCAGACAAATCTCAACGCTAGATAAGCTAGATGGTTGACCTTCTTAAGTGAGTATGATTTCGAAATTCAGCATATTAAAGGGAAGGAGAACAAGGTTGCACATGCTTTGAGTCGTCGCAAAACTAAATTTTATTTCAGCCATCAGTACGTATTCAACAAATTTGGAAAAATCAGATTCTTGAAAAGAGTGAAACAAATGAAGAATATAGAAAAATAAAAGAAAAGACAACAAACAACAGTTCTAAAATTTTATGGAAGATTACAGCATGAAGGAAAATGGGTTATTGTTGTATAAAAATAAATTGTATGTACCAGACATACCAGAAATAAAAAATTTGATTTTAAATGAGATGCATAAAAGTCATTATTCTAGTCATCCAGGTTATCAAAAGACCATTACTATGCTAAGGAAGGAGTATTATTGGCCCATAATGAAGGATGAAGTAGCAGAGTACATATCTAAATGTTTGGATTGTCAAAAAGTGAAAGTGGAACACCAACATCCTGCCCGATTGTTGCAACCATTACCAATACCGAGTTGTAAATGGGAAGTGATAAGCATAGACTTTACTACTGGATTACCCAAAAACCAGAAAAAAAATGACTCTATCATGTTGGTAGTGGACAAACTCAGCAAAGCAGCACATTTTATACCTGTAAAGAGTACTCATAAGGCTGCAGACATGGCAAAAATTTTCATGAAGCAGAATTTTTGACTACATGGTATACCAAAGGTGATAATTTCATAGCGTGACTCTAAGTTTACTAGAAAATTTTGGAGGTCATTGTTTATAGGGTTGAATACAACCTTAAATTTCAGCATCGCATTTCATCCACAAACGGATGGACAGACAGAAAGGGTAAATCAAGTTTTGGAAGACTTATTGAAAATGTATGTTAAGGATCAACCTGGTAAGTGGGAAGACTACTTACACTTAGTAGAATCTACATATAATAACCATTATCATGCATCATCCAAACTTAGCCCATTTGAAATTCTTTATGGTAGGAAATGTGATACACCTATTTCTTGTAATGACCCAGTAAATAGAGTTGTTTTAGGATCTGAATTATTGTAGAAGTTAGAACTAATTGTGAAACAGGTACAAGGAAATTTAAAAGTTGCCCAAGATAGGTAGAAGAGTTCAGCAGATTTAAAAAGGACTCATAAAGAGTTCCAGGTTGGTGAACATGTATTCCTCAAGGTAAGACCGAAAAAGAGTTCATTGAAATTGGGAAGCTGTGCCAAGTTGGCACCAAGGTATTGTGGTCCTTTTGAAATATTGTCCAAGGTTGGACAAGTGGCATACCAACTAGCCTTGCCACCAAATTTAAAAATACATAATTTTTTTCATATATCATTTTTAAAGAAGTATGTACACGATGCTACTCATGTTGTAAACTCAAATGATGTACAGGTGGGACAAGATGGATATTTTCAGGTGGAACCGGACTATATCCTCGAAAGGAGGGAAACTCTGCTCTGAAATCGCACCATTGGGAAAGTGAAGGTGCAATGGAAGCACCTTAGCCCGGAAGAGGCAACTTGGGAGTTGGAGAGTAGTATGCAGGAAGCATACCCAACTCTATTTCAAGAACACTCAAAGAGTGATTGACCAACATCGAGGACAATGTTGAGACTTAAGGGGGGGTGTATGTAACCTACCCAATTTCTGAAATTATTATTTTAATTGGAAAAATACTTTATGTTAAATTTAATTACAAAGTTTTGCAATTATGACCAAGTTTGGTCAAGGATGAATGTAATTACTAAATTATTATTATTTAATAAATTAAAGTAGGAGACAAACACCCAAGGGAGCTGTTAAATGAGTGTTCACTGACCCACTAGGAGGAATGGAAGTTGTTAGAAAGCATGGAACAGATGACAGTGATTGCACTTCACCACTAGCTGTTGGTTATGGGACAACTACCCCTAATAATGTGGCATTATCCCCCAGGTGGTGGGAGTGGGCAGGAAGCTCATTTAATGACCAAGTAACAACTGAAAAGGCCTAGGCAGCCTACATAAGGAAAATTCGAATTGAGCAGGCAGCTCTTACACAATATTTTATGCAGAAATATTCCTCATGTGTATCAGGTGATCACTGAGAGATTCAAATAGAGAGGCTAGTTGTGAGTGCAATCATAAGTCTGCAAACTATTTTGATAAGAGAACCAGAGGTGTTGGTGCAGGTCCTTTGGACTGCTAGTTTTCAAAGATTGGACAACTATTGCTATTGCAAGTGGAGATCCTAAGCTTCTAAGTTTCTTTCTCCTGGTGGTTCAGTGAATAGGCTTGGGGGTCCTAAGGCAAGTACTTGGCTGTCTTCAGGAATTGGTTGGGTGGAACAATCTTCTTGGGCTGTTTGTTTCCATACAGAATTAATCCAGGTTTTACTGTTTCCTAATTTATTTCAGTTAATAGTTTTGTTTAGTAAAAATTAGTAAACTCTATTTTGAAGAAGAATTGGTTTCTGATTTTGTTTAAATCTGATGTTAAGTTTAATGATAATCTGGATTGATAATCCAATCTCTACAATTTTCCACATGTTGTTATTTGCATCGTACTCTAGTGTAGAGAAGCAAATTAAGTATAGATGAATATAGGCAAACTGCATTTGATTCGATAGATAAGTACAGTGATTTATATGTTTTTCATTTTCTGCCCTATAGTTAACAATAGTAGAAATTACTGTATAGTATCTAAAATATTATAGAATATCTCATTGTTTCATGAAAAACAAATATTGTTTATTCTCTGTACAAATACATTGTGTTTTTCTTATCTCTATTATTTACATAGGAAATAAATGTAATTCAAATTTCCATACATCATAACTGCAAATAAATAGTATTGCTGCAAATAAATAGAATTGCTAACAATGGACAGAAGCTACAAATCACATTCAATACACAGTCTTCATATTTCACACACACACTGTTTTTTTTCTTTACAATTTTCATGTTAGGTTATTCTTATAATTACTTCAGTATTATCAGAACTGTAAACAAAAGAAATCTAAACCCTATTTTGTTTACAATTACCATATTTTCGAATTACATTATAAATTGCATGTTTTATTCAAAGCTTGATTTCATATCTTATATAAAAAACCTAGATTAGTAATTCCAAAGTTTTCATCATCCTTTTCTACAGATAAACAAAAAAAAAACATGATCTATATCCTTAGTTAAAACTACAAAACCCTATCTTTTGCTCGAAGGATTTTCAGAAGTTTACATATGAAAACATCTTTTAAAATCGAAAAGAATCTAGAGTGTGGACATAGCCATGTTCATTTCTTTTACAGACAAAACAACTACTTCGTCGTTTTCAAACACACAGATTTTTTCAACTACGAAAATGCATATAGCTTTACATGGTCAATGGACATTATCTTTTACACAGAACTCAACGAATAGCATAAACGAATAATATAAAAACAACATTTTCCATTGCCAAGATTTAAAACGTAGCATACAGAGTGTAACGAGCTTCGGCTCCAAAACCCTTATCATTAAAAACTGAACCCAAAAACATTTCCAATTTTAAGTTTCAAACCCAACTCAGGTTCCAACTTTACATAGAAAGCATCAACATATCAGGTCAACATTAAATTTCCAAACTAAAACTACGCAGGGTTTATCCCCACCCTAAAGCTCTTAAAACGAGTATTGAAAACTCTTAGCATTGACTAGCTAAGTATCTAACTAAGCTGTGTAACATTTAAACAGACGAGAATCTTCAACCTGTACAATTATTACTTTAACACAAAAAGTTCTTCAAAGAAACTCGACTGACAGACAACGCTGAAAGGCTTGGTGAAACTCTGTTACTCTTTTGTTGAAAACCTCATCAACCCAGTCTGAATGGACACCTACGAGGGTTTGGGGACCTTGATCTTACCAAGAATGGAGGCATGCCAACCTTTTATAAACCCTTTCCCAAGTCGTCCTTCGAACCCTGCAACTGATACAACAATTTCCGAAAGTTAGACAAATTGATTTATATAAACTGTAAGTCGAAATCTCAACAAAAAAACCACTGAGTTTCGAAAATGCTTACCTTTCTCTATAAGCGACCAAGCTCTTCACATTCATTAACAGACAACAAGCTTTTGTTCTAGAGAAAGACCAGGATACCTTTATCCTTTATGCAGGAGTGTGTGCTTTCACTCAAACTCATGCTTGAAACTACAAACTATCTACTTAACAACAATTCAAACCAAAGATACAACAGTGTAGCATAACGCCATTATAGTGAGAACGGAACTTGCAAATTTAACCTAATCCTACATATCACAAGGTCGAATCCTCTTCTCATTTTCGGCTAAACCCTAACTTTCAGCAGCCTGTCGGCCTTGCTGCTCGAAAACACTAGTGACACAATGAAAGACATTAACTCTCCATCAACCATCACAATGACGAGATGCTAGGGTTACATCCAACGATCCAAATTCATCACAATCAACGATCACGGGTGTGCAAGCAAGGTTACATTGGGCCAAACAACTACTGTATTTATTGCTCCATAATTTAATAAGCACGACCTTGCCACCTTGGCTCACGATGGATTGTTCTACATCCAGCTCGGAGGAGTTCAAACATAGAGCCATTACACAGTGGCTTTCGGAGTCATAGTTACATTGATATTGTAGTACATGGAAATGAAAACAATCCTTGTCACATGGAGTATGGATCGAGCCTTTAAAGTAGGACCGAAACACTATATCCATGCTAGCTCGAAGCACATGCCAAGCTTAAAGGCCTGTCAACCTGTCCATTCATTTTAATACCATGTGAGTACCATATATATCAAACGATATAGTTCTAAGTTTATGGTCGCAAATTCGATATTAGTGATATGTATTTTAATATTAGAGTTTTAAATATTATTGTTAGCCACATTCATAATCATAGTATTAAGTTCCAATTGCATGTAAGTTTAATATTGTGAACATTATTTAATTATAATGCATAATTCTTTTATATATATCATGAATAGTTTAAACGTTATAAAAGTATTGCATAGGTTAGTAAATTCATAAGAATTATAATGTTAACATGGTAATTTTAATTATCATTTATACTTCTTCTTAGTTCTCATTTTTGCAAGTATTAAAAAGATAAGAGTTTGCATTTTTGGGATTTCAAACAAATCCAAGGATTAGATATTAGCATAAAAACCATGCTAATACTATGTATTTCATTCCCTAACCTCTTAATGCAATGCATTTAATGGTTTTAGTGATACATTTACTACATTAGTACTATACAAGTATTAATTACCTTAAGACGACGACCAAAGCCAAACTATTACAACGTCATTGATTACGACAACAAACTTAACAGCATGTAAAATTTCTAGACGTCATTGTTTTCAACATTGATGAATGGCAAGACAAACATTGAAAAACCAGTAAGCAACACTAAACATTTCATACCTGTAAATACTTTGTTTTCGCAAAAGAATTCACAATATTTTATTATTCGACGTTGAATTGAAATACACACATACTTTGAATTTATGCAGTTATGAAACTTCTTACATGTCGTCTGCACATAGAAACATTTCAAATGCTTTAGCATTGCAGCTAAGTAAAATCCAGGGTACCTCGTAGGACACCCTTGGACATCAAAAAACAAACTGTCAATGTCTTGTCAAAATAAAAGTACCGCATCATATTTCTGACCTATCAGTACATTTATTACAATAATCAAGTTTTTCAAAAGTGTGTTAAGTTGTCGTTATCAAATGTTGCTAACTCAGAAATTAAATTATGATTAGTATGAAATGACTTTTTAATAGATGCGTGGCGTATTACCTGTCTGAGAAACCTTATAAACTCTTTTAACATCATCGTCTTCCAGCATGTCAGAAGGAGTGCCAACTGTTTGGTGGATGTGATTGCAAACCAAGGTGCCATTAATTGCAATGAGTGATGGGATGGTGATGCTTTAGACTTACCTGCTAATATGTGTCGTCTTAATTGCATTAAGATCGCCGAGTGTGATCCTGATAAAACGCTGTCAAAATATGACGATAAAACCTGTCCTCCGAATGATATTAACGGGACAGTTGTATGTTGTTCTGGGGCTCTCATCTCTGTTGAGTAGTTTAAGTTACGGGATTCGAAGTGTGAGACTGACATGGGAGATCAGTTTTTCATGATCCGGAGGGACTATCAGGATCAGCGGAGGCTGGTGGTGATGAAGGATCAGGACAGGCAGCATCATTATAGAGTTTGGGACATGATGAGGAAGGGCATGAAGGCAAGGGGCGACTCTCCTTTAAATTCGGAAGGGAGGAATGGTTATAGTCACAGATTTTGTCGCATGTTTCAAGTCTGTGTTGGGCAGAGCTATTATAAGTCCTCTTTAAAGGTGCTGAGTGAGTGCAAGAGGGTGAGAAGTATGCCTCCAAGAGGTAGGAATATGAGGAGAGGTCGGCATATGCATGGGGAGCATAGTAATGTGCGAGGGGGTGCTCCTATGAAGACTATCCCTAGTCGTGAATAGTGGAACGCTGCTGCGACGATGGTATTTTTTCAACGTTTCTTCCCGCGGGGTGTGCAGCAAGAGATAGAGGAAATCGAAACAAACCTTTGGAGCCTTGTGGGGGAGGCGGAATCACCTGAGGAAGCAGTGGCTATGGCCAACTGGATCCATGATCTGGGGAACACGATGGGGAGGATGGCCCTGTATAATCGGGCTGTCGTTACCCTGTGGGTGACAAAGACTCTAATTGATCAGTGCTTGGAAACTAGGGGAGATGCTCTGTTTGGCTCCCCGCGACTTAAAAAATTGGAGGACCTATGTCAGGATACTGCTGAGAATTGTAAATGGATTCATATGAAGTTAGATGCTCTGACTGGTGATGTGGGTATCTCTTTTCTGGCTCGGTCCAAGAAAGTGGAGAATCCATGTGAGATTATCATTGAAGATAAGGAGATTGTGGTGGCTCCCCCGGTGGTTATCATTGAAGATGAGGCTGGTCCGTCTGGCTAATTGCTTTGTCTGTTTCTTTTGGTGTGGCTACTTTGCGGATTTATGTTTTTCGGCAGGGTGAAGGTTGGATTACCGTATGTTTTTTTCTGTTATTATGGCCTCTGTTATGGTTTCTTTGCTATGGGTCTTATGGCTTTAGTTGCTTTAATTGTCAGGCTCGGCCTGTGTTCCCCCTTTTTGTTGCGTCATGTCCTTCGAGACTCTGTTATGATCTATGCAGCTTCGGCTTCGAGTCTGGGGTCTTGGATATTTCTACTATTTTGTGGTGGCTTTGCTAGCACTAGGACGAATTCTTCAGGTCTCTCTAATATTTTGTGGTGGCTCTATCAGCACCAGGGGGGTTGTAATGTTTTTATATGGTGGCTCTGTTAGCCCTGAAAGGGATGTAATGGGTCTGTTTGGTACTCAGTGCTGTCTCTGTCAGCACCAAGTTGAATGTAAGGTTGAAGTTTGTAATTCTGCCACTTTATTAATAGAATGAAAGTCCTTTTTTTTGCTTAAAAAAAAAACTAGGCTAGTCATCAAAACATATAAACATAAAAATATTGAAGCATATTGAGTTAATTCATATAAACAATGTTTCAGACTAACAACATCGATATACATCCAAATACAAGTCATGAATATATACCTCTACGTTTTCTTTGATTTCTATTTTTTTGCATTGTAAAAATTGACGATTGGGGTATTATCATCATCATTTGGTGGAATATCTACAAATCCATGTCCTACTAGTGTTTTTGTTTCCATGACCTCATGTATCATACTTCTTGTACATCGTTGAGTAGGGCATGGAGGCAATTTTGAAGGGGTGTCAACTACAACAACGAAAATGGGCATATCGATATGTTGAAATATTATTGAAATTAATACTTCATTATTTTGATTAAAATTACAATATTTCTCTTTACCTGTCTGTGTAGCTCTGAAAACCGGTGTGTTAATTGTTTCTCTACTTGCCAATTCCTCTTGCGGTTCACCCTCTTGAGCTAAATGGTCTTCCATTGAAAGAAGAAAATTTATAAGTATACATCAGGAAATAAATATCTATAATCACAGTATATATTTCTATTTCCAAACCACACATACTAGAATGGATACTCTGCTCCCCACTATCATGGGACATGCACACCCCAACATCAGGTGGTACGTGTTGAGTAGCGCTAGATTCATTGTTGCGGTTGCGTTGTTGCTTAAAAGAAAACATAAATATTTAGTTATGGGTGTTATAATCAAAACTGAATATACTTTAATAGTATACTGCAATGATGTCCTTATTCATTTTATTTACCTGCTTATGCATCATTGGGGAGATTGGAGTCTTCCCCAAGCTTATCTAATATTCAATCACACTTTTAAAATCATACTTGAAACCAATCTTTAGGTCTTCCTAGGTAGAAACATCTTGGAACGTATTTCCCTGTAATGCATACCACATTTAAAATTTCCAGTATCAAAAACAGATATTTGTTCGCTACTTTCAAATAAATATTCCCCACCGTTAATCATTTAATTCTTACGATTTAGGCTCTAAGTTTTCTATAGCTACCCTGGCCTAGTCTATGCTTCCCGTGCTTTTCCACTTTAGCCTTGGTTTCTTTGGAGGTGTTAGGTAGCCTATATATGAAAATTTTGAAAAACATTATGTAAGAACCCCCATTTTGGGGTCCCCCAAAAATGACTATCTAAGTAATACTAACATCATATAAAATTTTAAATCTATCACATATCATCTAATTACTTTCATTTCCTAGTTTCTCAGTCATTCGAGCATATATTTCATTTACTCATCTCTATTTCATAATTCTCATCAACATATCTATCATTCATCATTCTATCTCAATCAGTCGAACATATCTATCATTCATCATACTATCTCAATCAGTCGAACATATCTATCATTCATCATACTATCTCAGTCGGTCAAGCATATCTAACATTCATCATTCTATATAACATTCAGTCATTATTCATTTCATAAATTCACTAATAATTAAGCAGAGCATTCATTATTAAGTAAGGTATCAATTTCTATAAGTGTTGTTCAAGCATTTTCAATATTCAAAGAACCAATTACTAAAGTTTATTCGTTCAGGTCACTGGGAAAGTGTCCTCAAGTATACGGTCATTCAATGTACCGAGGCAGGCATTACACATTAGATATCAGAATTCTTACTTAAAACAAAAAAGAAAAAAATAAATGAAAATATTTCACAAAAACGTTGATATGTGTTGTACCTTCGAGCATATATTTCATTTACTCATCTCTATTTCATAATTCTCATCAACATATCTATCATTCATCATTCTATCTCAATCAATCGAACATATCTATCATTCATCATACTATCTCAGTCGGTCAAGCATATCTAACATTCATCATTCTATATAACATTCAACCATTATTCATTTCATAAATTCACTAATAATTAAGCAGAGCATTCATTATTAAGTAAGGTATCAATTTCTATAAGCGTTGTTCAAGAATTTTCAATATTCAAAGGACCAATTACTAAAGTTTATTCATTCAGGTCACTGGGAAAGTGTCCTCAAGTATACGGTCATTCAATGTACTAAGGCAGGCATTACACATTAGATATCAGAATTCTTACTTAAAACAAAAAAGAAAAAAATAAATGAAAATATTTCACTAAAACATTGATATGTGTTGTACCTTGCTTTTCCAGGCCGTGGTTGTTTTCCTTGTATTTTTAGCAAGTTCTCCTTTGCATCCTCTATGAGTGCCTTCCACTCTTTCTCCGGAACCATGGGAGGGCGCTCATGCTTGAGGTCAAGTTCCAATTTATCCCTATATTGGGATCTGGTATATTTTAAATTCTCGCCGGCTAACTTTGCAACCACTTTCTTGTTGAATGTATTGCCAAACAAGTTTACCATGTGGTCTATCAATTCATCTCTCTTTGCACTATTTTGGCTATTCCACCATGTGCGAATGGTGCAACCAAACAACTCCAATGCTTTGTCATTCAAATTCCTATAGAAAATATTGTTTCCTGCAGAAACGTGTAATCTATTAATTTTTAATAATTTCAACGTATGTCGATTTCAATTTCATGATTAAAATGAATAAATTAATTAATAAATACCTGCAATTTTGTGAATATTGATCGGAACACAAGCGTCATCCACCAAAAAGGTGAGATCTGGTGATCCAGTGCTTTTAACTCATACTGCTCCAGGAAAATTTTCTTGGTCATCTACAGTATGTTCATCTCCGGAGTCATGTGGAGTCCTAGGCTCCGTCTCATCATTCTCCGGCATGTCATGCCGATCAAAATCAGTTCCCTCATCAATGGATTTGAGGCCAACTGTGGGAGTGTCAAAAATCCTCATTGGTACATTGCTTTGTTGACGTTGTTGCGGCATTGGAGCATCATTGCTACCTATACCTGTCTCGGCAGTTTCTATAGTCACGAGTTGTAAAAATCCTACAAACGAAAAACTTTACTTTATCAAATCAATTGGAAAAATAGAAAACATAATATCATATATGAAATCATGTCATAGCTTAAAAAAATATGTGAAGGTGCCACTTAGCCCATAATATTTTATTTGTTCTTTCAACTTTTCAATCCTTTCCCTAATCTCCTGTGTCATGGGCCTTATGCGAGCCAAGGAGAGCATTTATATGTTTCCATTTTTCAGGGCCTTCTTTATAGTTTCCATTGGGTCTATGGAATAGTAAATTTCATCCTCAATCTCCTCATCACCCAGATCAAGTGCACTGGACTAAATTAATCAAACAATAAATTTAAGCAAAATAATTTTAACATCACTCAAACATTTTTATTGTAATGAAATTAGTTACTATTAAGAACTAACACTTACTTGATGCGGTGTTGTGGTCGTTGACTTCCCACAGTCACCCCGTACTGATCTACTTCTAGTGGGTGACTATCCACAGTCAACCTGGACCATGGAAGCGGCAGGTGCCTTTCCATGGTCGGCCTAGACCGTGGAAGCAACAAGTGCCTTTCCATGGTCCTCACCCTGACACAATAAAACAATCAATAATTCATCATAAGCACAGAAAAATGTGAATGTCAACAGTGGAAATCGAATGTTAATAGGAAAAATCGAAACATTTAGTTATTGTTGGTCACCCTATATGTCAGTTAATTAAAGCTAACACACAGGATGGTCAATATAAATTGTCAAACCCAGGGAGGTATTTTATTTCAATGGTAATGAGCATAATCTGTGCATAAACATGTCAAGCAGTTGATTTACTAAATGTAGATAATGATCCTACCAATCTATCTAGCCAAACTCACTCCAGAAAGAAAACTAAGCTAATTCACACATCTAAGGATTTGATTGAAACTACCTTCCTACAGAAATCACCCAGCAGTTATAAAATTAAGAATAGAAATAAACCCAATTGCTTTTGCAAGAAGTTAAATCCTATAATTATCAAACTACCAATAATTGATATTTACCAAAATGATCCATCCAGCAGCTACTGTTACTCAATCCTAATCTGCCTACTTTAAATCAATTGAAGATACAACAGTAACCATAATCTAAGCTTGGAATCTAACTGATAATTACTGAAAATACTAGAAAGCATAAACAACTGAAAGATATTGGAATTGAGCTTAGCTGTTACAGCTGATTCAAACACACATGCATTAAATGAATTATCCTACACAGTCGACTATCACACCAATCTGCTACAGCTATTCAAGAAGCAATTATGAACTACCGAAAGGAAAGCTAAATGTCTGTTGCAGCTACCAATAACATCTGCAATAATTCCACACCACACAACATAAGTAAAGCTAAACTACTCTACCTACTTAAACCAGCTATCTCTGTGAGAAGGTGGGCCCTGGCCTTCTAACAGAGACGCCGAGAATCACAACAAATTAAGACACATAAATGAAGAACTCTGCTATCATATTAATGATGGAAATTGACAGTATTAGTGCTCTGTTACAGCTTGTGTAAAATGGTAATTGTCCAACCCCAGGCTACAAGAGCCTTCTGGAGTTTATACAAGGGAAATACAGTTTCAGATCCACTATAATCATGCAGCAATAAAGATCTATGATCTTCATGCTGCGGAGTTACAGCTAACTGATACAGCCGTATTAAACAAGGCTGTTAATCATGAAGGATGTTGTTGCTCTGATAATTAATGGATCAACAGACTCAGCAACTGGAATGCAACCTGTCTGTCGTAGCTAGGCTCTGTTTTAGTGGAATCTGTTACAGTGAGGATCTGTTATAGCTCATGTGGAGGATGCGTTGTTCCTTGGAGTATGAGGAGCTGGTGCTTTGAAGAGTAATAGCTGGCGCCACTTGGCTGATACACCTGTGCTTTAGACCTTGACTAAATGAAATCACATAGATCAGCATAAACCAAGGTCTAAGATCCATAATATTTAACAATCTTAGGCATAAAATAAATAAATCAATAACAAATTATACTTGTCAATATTATTGATTGATATGGAGAAAGACATGGATATAGCTTATGAAAGTAGGATGAAATCAGGGCAAAATGATGTAATAAGGATGGCCAAAAAGGGGCATTTCCTAGACCCAACCTCTCCCCCCAACTATCCGATTGCATGTCCTCATGCAACAACCTCTCCTAGTCTGAATTTGAGTCTGAGTTGAATCTGTGGAGATTTGTAAGATTATAGGCAAGTTCTGGTGCCTCCCCTCGAGGCACAAACCCATAGCAGGATATCCAATGCTCCCATTACAACTCTTCTTATTCTAATGTCAAAGCATAATTGTTTCTGTAAGGACTCACAGGTATCTATATGAGAGGGAATTTGAATCTTAAGCCGATCCACCAAGACCCACACCTTTTCATGCACTGCACATATCTAGGAATCCTTGTCAAAGCTTGCCTAAAATTTTCAAAGCCATATGGATCCATTTCCGTCAGAGATGAGGAAGAGTACAACCATCTGTATTCACTACCTTCTAGGACATCCTACTGCATATTAAGAATCATTGGGACACATGTGGTAAGGAGTTTATCTCGCAGGCTCTCAAAGTATCGGACAATTGAGGTAACCTTGAGAGATTTAGCATTTTCCATGAATGCTTTTGGATCCTGAGGTTCCCCCCTAATCTAGAGAGTAGAATTTTCCTCATTCTTGAGGATGGTTTGGAAAGCATCTCGCCATCTCACATGGTTACTAACAAAAGAGGCAAATTCCCTCAGCTAAACATCCCCTAGACAAGGTAATGGATTAGATGGAAAGTCAATACAACAAGCCCTATCATGTAAATATAATTCACATAACAAATGTTGATCCTCAAAATCACTTTTCAGAAAAGTCTCCAAAAACTGAGTAGTTGTTTCCAAATCAAATGATCTCCCTTCCTTAAGAGCCCTTAATTGAAATAAAGTTGTCTGCTCATGGAGAAAGACAGGGTAAGAGGGGGATGGAGCCCTGCAACTCAACAATTCTATGGAAAGAGTGTACATTTTGTCTTTTTCTTGTTGTAGGGACTTAAGTTTCTTCAATCCTTCCAATTTTTCTTGAAGTTTCTCCCACCGGAGTTTCTGGAAGAATAACTCCTCATCCCTTTAATGGCATTCCTATGCTCTTGGAGAGAGATCATACCTTTCCTGAACTGATCAATCCACTTGAGCCATTTATCCAACTCGAGATTTAACTAGAGAATCTTCTTCTCCATCCATTGAAATCTTCTGTCTTCTACCTCCTTTTCATCATCAGAGTCAAGATAAATGACTTCCTTGTTTTTGTTTGGCACTGTAACAGCTTCATCCTCTATTGGAGTGGTCGTGGTCTATGCCTGAGGTGCAGTCTCAGCCATGGATTTTGGGGATGCTGGTTCTTGTGTGACAGCATCCTTTATTTCTATATCAACCTTAGCCCCCTCAATCTGTGTCACAGTCACAACCAATATTCTTAGGATTGCTAGTTCTTGTGTGACAACATCCTCCTTATCCATTTCAATCTCAGACATCTCAGTTTGTGTTGCAACTGTAGAAAATGATTTTAGAAACACTGGTTCGTGTGTGACAGTGTTTTCTTCTTGGTCTTTGATATCAAATGTTGTTGTCTGAGTTGTAGCCTCACTAAATATTTTCAAGAGTGCTGGTTCTTGTGTAACAGTCCCTTGTTCTTCAAATTTTTTGAACTGCTGAGATTGTTTCTGGATTGTATCAAGTTTCTCTGGATGATGAGACTGGTCCTGAAGAAGCTCGGTGTCCCCTAATGGCTGGGACTACACTGTTTTATCTCCTAATTCGAATCAGGGATCTCTTCAATTCTTGGCTCATCTTCCCCCATCAATTTGATTTCTAGCATTCCTTCTTCCACCTCCTCTATCTGTACATGCTTTTGTGATGCAAGTCCCAACATAAAAACTCTGTGTCCTGCTGCAAAAAATATATCTCCACACTCTGGACAAACAGTCTCCCCATACTTCTCATTTTCAAATGAAAAAGATAGATTTTCAAATAAGTTTGCAACATTTTCTAATGTAATCAAATTTTTCTCTGCTTGTTTTCCAACTACTCCCTTCCATCTTTCTAGCTCATTTCGCAATATCTGTAACTCCTCTTTTAATAATTCATTTTCAAGAAGGAGATTTTTTATTTGAGTTTCTTCTTTGGAAGGTTCCTGCATAGCAGTAGATGACTTGGGGTTCAAAATGGGAATCTCTACATCTACCCCTGTTGCAGGTGCTTTCTCTAACACAGGTGACTCCCTATTCTGTCTGACTACTCCTGCTGTCTCTGCTAAGGGTGCTTCAATACTACCCCCAATTGCATCCACTATCTCAGCTTCTTCTACTGTCTCTACTACCTCTGCTGCTATTGCAGCTGCTTCTGCTACTGCTGCTGTCACAGCTGCCTCTACTGCTGTCACAGCTGCTTCTACTACTACTGCTGATCAAGTGCTTCTTTTCCTCGCCATTCCCACTGGGTGTTCCTCACTGCTTACTGCTACTGACGCTTTGACAACTATGATCCTTCTTTTCTTTGCTGCAGTAGGTGTCTGACCCCTGTTTCCTGATCCTACTCTTCATTTCTTTGACATAGGGGTTTTTACCTCGGTCTTTTCTTCTTCAATAATGGTACCCCTTATCTCCGGAGGGGACACAACCTCCAAAATTTCCGCAGTCCCTTCTTCTACTATTCTTGTCTGATATCCTTCCTCCCGAATTCTTGTTTCTGCAATTGCAGCTTCTACTGTCGCAGCTTCAATAGCTGCTCCAGTTTCAGCTTCTTTTATTTGAGTATCTTCTTCTGCATTTACAACTTCTAATTTTTTTTCCTCCTGCTCTATGGTTCCCATCACAATTTCCTTAGCAACAGGGTTTTTTTTTTTATGTTGCTTCTCCCTTGTTTACTTCCCCTTCATCATTGGTCTGGTTTTCTAATGATCGAGCCTCCCCCCCAACTAGATTTGAGGAGCGCTGGTCCTCACTATCTTCACCAACACCCTCCATTTCTAATACAGGTTGTATGATTGGCCTATCTCCAGCCAAAAATTGTTCCTAGGTTAAATTACGATTTGCAATGGCTCTTAGGACTAGTCATTTAATTAGGCCATGATTAGTAAGGGAGGAAACTGGGTGTTGGGTGGTTCTTGCATATCCAGCCATAGTTTGTAGGGCTTTAAGCAGATAAAATGGTATATTCACCAAATTGGCATGGCGTAAATGAGACAATAAGGGAAGTTCGGAGAAGGAAACAATTTGGTACCTACCTACACAAGAGATGTATCTTTTCACAAATATTGCCACTTGATTCCAAGGTGGTGGTAAAGATGCCAGTTCCAGCCCACGGCGCTTTGGAATAACCTGCTCTCCAACTGCCAAAAATTCCCTCACTGCATTTTCATTATGTGCCTTCCGTCCAAATAACTTCTTCCCAACCAGGGGTAAGCCAGTAACCTCGGCTATGATTTCTTGTATAACATCCACACGTAGTCCCCTGACCTTGGAGTGAGTATCAGTCAGGTTGAGGGAAAATTACAATGCAGTTTCTGTGTGGAAACCGTTCAACCGTTCAAAGTATGCCATCCAACCTGCTGCTATAAACATATTGAGAACTTCTGCATTGGCATGTACAGCTTCTTTATTTACTGGCTCATGTCAGACTGGGTTTCCCATTTTAATCCCTCCTCAAAGTTCAGAACAAATGCAACAATTTCCAGTCTAGACGTGGAAGTTGAAGTTTTACAAACATGCAAAGGGTCGTTGGGGTTCAAAAATCAAGTTTTAGGCAAGTCTGTGCCAGTATGAACATTCCATTGAAACGATGAAGTTGGAAGAATTGGAGTAACATGTGCAAATCGGGTAAGGTGACAGGAAATAAAAACAATCATGACCTTGACATAATCCCCAGAGGTTAAATTGTATGGGTTCATTATTCGAGGGTTATGACAGTACATAATCGTTATTACCGTATTTAATTTTTTGCCAAATCATGTAAAAGATGCGATCCGTACCTTTTCATTTATGAGTTTGAGCCATGGATCAATCATTACAGCTGGTCATCGTCCTCGCAGGTATGAATGCACATGTGCTGAAGTGATGTGGCCACTGCCACCTGGGCTGACAGCTACTCAAGGCACCTAGAATTTTCCTTCGTGGTAAACCATGATTGGATCTTGTGGAGCGAGCGACAAAACTGACGCCTAATCAAATCATTATTGTCATCATCAATCGGAGAGCAGACAAACTGATGGAGTCACAGCTGCTAGATTTAGCAAAATAAGAGAAAATGGCGGAGTCGCAGCTGTACGGAAGGAGCGGAAATGAAGTGGAAAGAACGGAGTCACAGCTACTAGATTTAGAAAAATAATCAAGGATAGCAGAGTCGCAGCTGCTAGGTTTAGCGGAATGGGAAAAGGTAGCAGAGTCCCAGCTGCTGGAACGGGGTAAAAATGAAATGGAAATAGCGGAGTAGAAGCTGCCAAACTTAGAAAGGTGGGTGGAAATAGCGAAGTCGTAGCTGCCAAACTTAGAAAGGTGACCGGAAATAGCAGAGTCGCAACTGTGGAATTTGGTAGAACATGAAAAAGTGGCAGAGTCGCAGCTGTTGAAAAGTGAAGTAAAGAGAAAATGGTGGAGTCACAGCTGCTAAAATAGGAAGAATGAGCAAGGCATGGAGTCGCAACTATGTCAAAATGAAGTAACAAGCAAATTTTAGCTAGTTGTGGAAGACTACGAATCATCCATCTTTTCAAAGAGCTTTATTAAATTAGGAAACAATATGGGGTATCTGCAATCGTCTGGCCTAGTCATGACTATTGTTCTTCCAATTAGTTCTTGCACACAGTTCTTCAAAACAAACCGATCAAGTGCAAAAAATAAAAATAGATGACATACGAATGAAAGAAAAACCAATTATTTATGCACAAAATATGTATGGAAATTGCAAATTTTAGGAATTCACAGGGTTTGAGAAAGATCCCTACCCTGGCGTTAAATAATACTCTGGATCACCTGCAACCTGTGAAATGAAAGCTTCCCTTGAGATCGGCTTGTGATACAATCACAGCTGATGGCCATTTGCGAATAATGGTATTTTGTTTTCATCAATGGTGATCAACCAGATTGTTCCATTATCAAATACCTGATCTATCTGATAGGGTCCCAACCAATAGGTGTGCAATTTTCCTTTAAAGTCCCTCTTAAACTGTGAATCATACAATAGGGCCCACTCGCCCTCTTGGAAGACTTTCTTCTTTATAAATCAATCATGCCACTTAGAGCATTGTTGTTGGATTAAAGCTATATGATGTACTGCAGCTGTGCACTTCTCATCCAATTCATTGAGTTGATTCAGTTGGTTCCTCTGTGCCTCTGATAAATCCAGGTTTGCTTCCACAACTATTTTCAAGGTTCTGATTTCAAATTCAATTGGAAAAACAACGTTCTTACCATACACTAACTCATATGGGGAAAAACCAGTGGTGTTACGCCACGTAGTACGATAGGCCCATAGTGCCTCTGGAATCCTTTCAGCCCAATCTTTACGATGGCTCTTCACTGTTTTTGTCAGAATAGCCTCGATAACCTTGTTTGTGCTCTCCACTTGGCCATTGGCCTGTGGATGATATGGCGAGGTTATTCTGTGTTGAATATGAAATTTCTGTAACGGTGATTCCATCTTGTGAGACACAAACTGTGGTCCACCGTCTGTAATGATTTCCTTAGGTACTCTGAACCGAGTAAAAATCTCTTCATATAGGAAATCAATCACATCCTGATCATTGGCCTTAACCAAGGCTACAGCTTCCACCCATTTGGTCATGTAATATGTGCAAACCAAGATGTGAACTTTCTGCTTTGAGGGAGGGTTGATAGGCCCTACAAAATCTAGATCCCACCTATCAAATGGTTCAACCACAAGTTGTGGCTGCAAAGGCATCTCATCTAATATGTTGGTTTGGCCCATCCTTTAGCAGCTATCACATGCCTGAACATACTTCTTCGCATCCTTGAACAATGTAGGCCAGAAATAGCCCATTCTCAAAAATTTATGACATGTCCTTTTGTCAGCAAAATGTCCCCCACAAGGCTCATCATGGCAAGATTTAAAAATGCTAAAGATTTCATCTTCTCTAACACATCTTCTGATCTCTAAATCAAGCCCCATGTAGAAAAGATGGCCATGAATCCAGCAGTACCTAGCACTCTTTTGTATGATCTTCCTTTTTTCTCTCTTTGACAGATGTGCTGGAAGCTTACCTGTAGCCAAAAGGTTAGCAAGATCTGCATACCATGGGGAATGAGCTGATACTGTAAACAAATGTTCGTAAGGGAATGAATCTTCGACTGGTAAATTGTCATCACTATTAGTAAGTCAAGATAAAAAATATGCAACAACATTTTCCTTTCCTGGTCTATCAATAATTGTGATATCAAATTCCTGTAACAGTAACAGCCATCTAGTAACTCTAGCATTCGTAATTGGTTTATTAATTAAATACTTGATAGCAGAATGATCAGTGTGCACAAAAGTAGAATATCCAGTAATATAATGTCTAAATTTGTTGATGGAATAAACAATGGCAAGAAATTCTTTTTCTGTGACAGTATAATTTAGTTCAGCAGAAGGCAAATTTTTACTAATGTAGTAAATGGCATAAGGAGCATTGCCTTCCTGTTGTCCCAAAACTGCTCCAATGGCAGTATCTGAAGCATCTGAAGAAATGTGAAAAGGCAAAGCCCAATTGGGCCTTCATAAGATGGGTGTTGTAGACAGCCTTCTCTTTAGCTCAGTGAATGTTGTTTGGCATGCATCATTCCAGACAAACTGTGCATCCTTCATCAACAGGGTGAACAAAGGAGAAGCTAGTTTGGAAAAATTTTCTATGAACCTTCTGTAATAGCCAGCATGCCCAAAGAAGATACACACATCCTTCTGTGTTCTAGGAGTTGGTATATTTTCAATTACCTTGATTTTGGATGGATCTACCTGGATACCATCAGAAGAGATGAAATGCCCTAGCACTATGCCTTCACTCATCATCATGTGGCACTTTTCAGTGCTTAAAGAGAGATGGATTTGTTCACAGTGTTTCAAGACCTTTTCTAAATTTTTCAGTGCTTCTTCATAACTATCACCATATGGAGTAAAGTCATCCATAAAAATTTCCATGCAATCATTCACCATTTCCAAAAATATTCCAATAACTGCTCTCTAAAATGTAGCTGGTGCATTGCACAACCCAAAAGGAAGTACTCGGTAGGCAAAAGTTCCCCAGGGGCAGGTGAAAGTGGTTTGTCCTGATATTTTGGAGCAATCTGGATCTGGTTATAGCCACTAAAGCCATCTAGAAAGGAGAAATACTTTTTCCCAGACAAGGTATCAAGGACCTGATCGATGAAAGGTAAGGGGAAATGGTCCTTCTACATTGCTTTGTTCAATTCTTTGTAATCCACATAGACCCTCCATTTCCCATTCTTCTTTGGCACAATCACAAGTGGAGAAACCTAATCACTGTCTGAAATTGGGTATATGAATCCTGCTTCCAAAAATTTTTGGATTTCTTCTTTCACTATGTCTCTTACGTTTGGGTTCATCCTTCGTTGTGGTTGACATACAGGCCTGGAGTCACTCTTAATATAAATGTGATGGGTGCACAGATGAGAAGGAATTCCTTTCATATCTGTGTACTCCCAAGCGAAATCTCCCCTACGTTGTTTCAACAAAGTGACTAGTTGTTCCAGCTCGCTAGGTGCCAGATTAGGATTGATATTCAATGTTTTTCCTAGCCCAATTTCTACTGGAACACTCTTTGAATTCTTAAGTACTGGAATTATACTGTCATCACCGATTAGAGTTTCTTCTGTAAGCTTTTCTTGTTCTGTTGCAGCTAGAGTACTGTCCAAGATCTGATAGACATTTTTATTGACTAACATGGGCTCACTGATGAAACTATTAATGGCATCATCCTCTGTTTCATATTTAAACGTTAAGGCTCTCCCTATGGTTAGTAATGGCTGCACACCCTCTTCCTCCTCCAAATCTACCCATAATGGAGTCTCAGCTTCTGTGCTTGGTCGAGCTGGAGGGTACAGGGTTAGGCTCTTGATCTCAGTTCTGTCTGAAATGGTCATAGATCCTGACCGACAGCTGATACAGGCATCTGCTATGGCCAACCATGGTCTTCCCAGGATCAGTGGGTGTCCCCCCAACTGGGATTTTGGTTGTAACACCAGGAAATCCGCAGGGTATTCCCATGAGTCGACTGAGATCACGAGGTCATCTAGGATCCCTTCAGGCTTGATCGTTGATCTATCAACAAGTTCCAAAATGGTAGGGGTTGGCCGAAGATTAGTGAGTCCCAATTTCTTCACAGTTTCTATGGTCATAATGTTAATAGCTGCGCCTAAATCCACCAAGACATTTGGAATTTGTGTGTTCCCTATGTGAACTGTAACAATTAGGTTCCTAGGGTCATTGTATTTTTCCACAGGGGCCTTCCCCATTATTAATTCTGAAAGCTTTCCCAACACGTGGACAGTGGGGGGATCCCTGGGCCTTCTTCCTGGTTTCTTGACACATAAATATTTAACAGTCTTGGCATAAATGGGCACATCATGAAGGGCCTATAGCAGTGGAATTTTAACATATAAAGTTTTCAGTTCTCCCACAAGATCAAAACGGGGTTGTTCCATTGTTTTCTACAGGGCCAATCGTTCAGGGTATGGTGGTTCTTTATTCAACTATGTAGGTTGTGACACATCATGTGTTACTTTCTGAGTTTCAGCTACTGTTTCAGTAGGAGTATCAGCATCCTCAATGATGGGGCTTGCTGAATTAACCATGTTCTCATAGTGCTGATTTACTCCAGTTTCAATCACTAGGGATGAAACATCCTCAGTGATAATAGGTTCCACCACCCTCCCTGATCGTAATTGTATATCATTGCAGGGAATCTGAGTGATGGAATACGCAAGCATGTTGGCAGTCTCAAATTGATGGACTTCTTTATTGTTTGGGTTCGAGTTAGGTTTTGCAGGTAGTTGTGGTCAAAGTGGTGCATTCATAGGTGCAACATTGTTTTGGAAAGGGAGTTGTGGTTGCTGATACTGTTGGTGCTGATACTGCTGATGCTGATACTGTTGAGGAGGGTACTGTTGATACTGAGTCTGGTGATGGGGAAAGTCATTTCCTTGGTAATAATTTCTCTAGTTGGAATTCCAAGGAGCATGGTTTGACTGCTGTGGCCATGGTGTCCATGAGTTAGGATTTTGCATTGGGTTCTGAGATGGATGCCACTGGTTGTTAGAATAATGTGAAGGGAATTGTGTATTCATATTATGCATATTGTTCATTCCATTCATATTATTTAGAAAAAATGTTGGGTCTGGATTCATACCTTGATTTCAAGGCTACCATGGTTTCTTCTGTGCCATGAAGTATGCTGGCTCAACATCTGGAATAGATGCCTACAGGACTGCCTTGACCTTAGGTAAGGAAGGACATTCCTTAGTATCATGCTCGAGTTCACATATCCTCCATACCTCGACTTTGTCCAACAGGAATTCCTTCAGTGGGTTCTTTTTCCTACATCTAGGACAGAATACACCAAGTGTAAGATCTTCTACCACTTGCTTCTGCTTTGCTCTCATGACATCTAACTCTGAGGAAATGGAGCTCATCATGTCTGTTTTAAAAGTCTCTAGTAAGTTTCCTATTTCTACTCAAGTGGCCCCTCCACTAGCTGACTTCTGAGTCCTAGTGAAGACATCCTAGTCTCTGTCCTTGTCTCATTTGCTGGTTCTAGAGGACCCCCTGGAGTACCTTCGACATAATTCAATAATCTTTTTGAAAGGTTCCTTCGAGATATCCCCTTTTCCCAGCAGATTTAACATATCAAGGTAGTCTTCTCTAATTCCTCTTAGTAAGATGATCTTGAGCACATCCTTGCCAATCTCAGCATGACCAGATCTCTGTAAATTATACAGCAATCTTTCCACAAAATCTTCCAGACTTTCTTCATCCTTCTGAACCATCTTAAACAACTCCTCTTTTCTATCCCTAGTTCTGCAATATTTTTGGTACTTAGAAAGGAAGGTGTTTTTCATTTGGTCCCAAGTAGTAATGGTCTCATGACCCAGACTCATGAACCAGCGTAGAGCATTTCCTTTCAAGGTGGTTGGGAATAACTTCAGCTTCTGAGCACTAGAGGTGTAATCATAGCTGTGACAGTGGATATCAAACTCAAAAAGAAACTCATCAGGATCCTCATAGGACTTACCCTGAAAATTCGGGAGAACTGATGGTGAGATATTCTTCATAGGAGATTCTCCAGGTATCTGGAGGATAGGGAATTCTAATGTGGCCACAGTATTACCAGGATGATTATTTTCTCCTTCTTCCTCTCGGTTATTCCCATGTTCGTTCTTTCCCTCCTCTTCTATACCATCCATGGTTCTAGTCCAAAATTCAATAGCTTCCTTTATGCTTTCTTCCTCTGCTTTAGCTTCTTCCTCTCTTCTCCTATCTTCTTCTCGCCTTCTCTCTTCCTCTGCTATTTGGCGAGTCTCCAACCACACCTCTTTGGTAACTCTGGTTTCGTCGATATGACAGATCTCCTCTCTATCTGGTGCAACTACAACGCTTCCCTTATCTTCAGGAGGTTTACTTTCTACAACAGGAGTTGAAGGTCCCATTGTATTCTCCACCGTGGATGTTGAATGTTCAAGATTGGAAGGAATAGAATTTCCCCTACCTGTAGAGTTCCGCAGTGGTCTAGTGGAAGAATCAGCTCTAGCAATTATCTCATCAATGTATGTGTGTCTTCCCTGACCTGCATTACGACCTTGACCTCTTCCACCTGCAATGTTAGTATTCAAAGGGGGTTCCCGATTTGTTTTTCTTGTATTCATGCATGCTATAAATAATTGAACTAAAATAAAATCAAATGAAACCAACTACTAACTCTATCTATCTATTACCATCCCCAGCAACGGCGCCAAAATGTTGGTCACCCTATATGTCAGTTAATTAAAGCTAACACACAGGATGGTCAATATAAATTGTCAAATCCAGGGAGGTCTTTTATTTCAATGGTAATGAGCATAATCTGTGCATAAACATGTCAAGCAGTTGATTTACTAAATGTAGATAATGATCCTACCAATCTATCCAACCAAACTCACTCCAGAAAGCAAACTAAGCTAATTCACACATCTAAGGATTTGATTGAAACTACCTTCCTACATAAATCACCCAGCAGTTATAAAATTGAGAATAGAAATAAACTAGATTGCTTTTGCAAGAAGTTAAATCCTATAATTATCAAACTACCAATAATTGATCTTTACCAAAATGATCCATCCAGCAGCTATTGTTATTCAATCCTAATCTGCCTACTTTAAATAAATTGAAGATACAACAGTAACCAGAATCTAAGCTTGGACTCTAACTGATAATTACTGGAAATCCTAGAAAGCATAAACAATTGAAAGATATTGGAATTGAGCTTGGTTGTTACAGTTGATTCAAACACACATGCATTAAATGAATTTTCCTACACAGTTGACTGTCACACCAATCTGCTACAGCTATTCAAGATGCAATTATGAACTACCGAAAGGAAAGCTAATTCTCTGTTGCAGCTACCAATAACATCTACAATAATTCCACACCACACAACAGAAGTAAATCTAAACTACTCTACCTACTTAAACCGGCTATCTCTATGAGAAGGTGGGTCCTGGCCTTCTAACAGAGATGCCAAGAATCACAACAAATTAAGACACATAAATGAAGAACTCTGCTCTCATATTAATGATTGAAATTGACAGTATCAGTGCTCTGTTACAGCTTGTGTAAAATGGTAATTGTCCAACCCCAGGCTACAAGAGCCTTCTGGAATTTATACAAGGAAAATACAGTTTCAGATCCACTATAATCACGTAGCAATGAAGATCTATGATATTCATGCTGCGGAGTTACAGCTAACTGATACAGCCGTATTAAACAAGGCTGTTAATCATGAAGGATGATGTTTCTCTGATAATTAATGGATCAATAGACTCAGCAACTGGAATGCAACCTGTCTGTCGCAGCTAGGCTCTATTTCAGTGGAATCTGTTACAGCTCACATGGAGGATGCGATGTTCCTTGGAGTATGAGGAGCTGGTGCTTTGAAGAGTAACAGCTGGTGCCACTTGGCTGATACATCTGTACTTTAGACCTTGACTAAATGAAATCACAGAGATCAGCATAAACCAAGGACTAAGATCCATAATCTTTAACAATCTTTGGCATAAAAAAAATAAAGCAATAACGAATTATATCTGTAAATATTATTGATTGATCTGGAGAAAGACATGGATATATCTTATGAAAGTAGGATGAAATCAGGGAAAAATAATGTAATAAGGATGGCCAAAAAGGGGCATTTCCTAGACCCAACAGTTATTATATTTAACACTTACCTGATGGGGCACAGAATGTGACCTTCCACAGTCACCCTAGACCATGGAAGCAGGAGGTGCCTATCTACTGGCACCACCTTGACACAATAAATCAATAAATAAACGTTATCAAAATAATTGTAACACAATAAAAAATGAGATATTACAATAATATTTATTTTTAGCTCAGAAGTAGAGCACACTCGTTCTGTTCCATGACGATCATGGGCAGACCCCTGTCACAGTGTAATAAGCATGTTGTCACATGGAAATCTTCTGGGGTTTGATTTTCTAGTTATTGTAGTCATATTTAGTTACTATATTTAGTCGAGTCAATAATTGTAACATAAAAAAAAATGAGACGTTGCAATAATATTTACTTTTACCTCCGAAGGATAAGATACATATTTTTCTCCATGGCGATGAGCAGACCCCTACCACAGTGTAATAAGCATGTTATCATATGGAAATATTCACAATAAGCACGAAAAAAGCGAATTGTAACAATGAAAATTGAATGTTAACATAAAAAATCGAAATATTTATTTATTGTAGTCATATTTATTTACTATATTTAACATTGACTTGACAAGGCATAGCTTGTGAACTTCCATGGTCACCCTGAACCGTGGAAGCAACATGTGGCTTTCCACTGCCGCCACCCTGACAAAATAAATCAATCAATAAAAGTTGAGTCAATAATTGTAACATAAACAAAAATGAGATAAGCATAACAATGTAATAATCATGTTATCACATGGAAATATTCATAATAAGCACGAAAAAAGCGAATGTCAACGGTGGAAATCGAATGTTAACAGAAAAAATCAAAGCATTTAGTTATTATATTCAATAGTTCCCTGACGTGGCACAGAGTGTGACTTTCGAAAGTCACCCTGGACCATGGAAGTAGGAGGTGCCTTTCCATTGGCGCCACCCTGACACAATAAATCAATAAATAAACTTTATGAAAATAATTGTAACATAATAAAAAAAGAGATATTGCAATAATATTTATTTTTACCTCAGAAGTGGAGGACACGTGTTATGTTCCATGACGATCATGGGAAGACCCCTTCCATAGTGTAATAAGCATGTTGTCACATGGAAATTATGGGGTTGGAGTTTCTAGTTATTATAGTCATATTTAGTTACTATATTTAGTTAAGTCAATAATTGTAACATAAACAAAAATGAGACATTGCAATAATATTTACTTTTACCTCTGAAGGATAAGATACATGTTCTGCTCCTTAGCCATGAGTAGACCCCTAGCATAGTGTAATAAGCATGTTATCATATGGAAATATTCACAATAAGCACCCAAAAAGTGAATGGTAACAATGAAAATCAAATGTTAACAGAAAAAATAAAAACATTTTGTTATTGTAGTCATATTTATTTACTATATTTAACATTTGTCTGAAGAGGCATAGATTGTGACCTTACACAGTCACCCTGGACCGTGGAAGCAGCATGTGGTTTTCCACTAGCATGCCAAAGTATCCCTTAAGCAGTCAAAGACAGACAATGTAGCAAAATCACAGAACAAACATGAAAAAATCACATATGATGAATTACATGATGGGAATAATCTTCCTTAATGTACTCAGATTTTAACTTTCAGTCCAAATATTACCTCTCAGAGGAAAGTCAACAAATGGAACAAACTGGCCGTTAGTCAAGGGAATAAACATACCCGAGAGAGAGAGAGAGCATAAATGTTGATAAAAAAGACATACAAGTATGCCAGAAGAACAAACCACTCAAAGAGGTACGAGACAGTCAAGATCATGCCCAAAAAATCAATGAGCACACCAAGTATCCCTCAAAATAGTCAAAGACAATCAACACAACAAAAAACGCAACCACAACAAGCAGCAGTATGGACACGCACACATGAAGGATTGCGAACCAAAATTGCGATAGGAACCCTCATAAAGGATAGTACGAAGTAAGGACAAGTTGGGTGTTGCTTGTTTACCCAAAAAACAAATAACGCTAAAGTAGAGACAACCTTAAAAACCCTTGACGTCATAAACAAGTGTGCGTGAAAACCCTAGGTCAACTGTACCAAAACAGAGCTCAAAGTGCCATAAAGACAATTATCTCAACAAAGGCTATAATAGTTCTTATATCCTCTCAAAGACCTCCTAGAAGGTCCTTCTAAGTGACATTAGGGTTTCTCTTATGATTAGTATAGGCATGATGTCATCAATTTAGAAGTCAAATAAAAGTGGCAAGCAACCAAATTAAGGAGGGCTAGATGGTCCAATGTCCAATGAATGAAGTTGATCAGTGCAGTAAAGGTGGATGCCACATGGCAGGCCAAGGCTAAGGCCTTTCAAAAAACCTCAGTACACCTTGAGTCCATGGAGTTTGGAGAATGGACTCCAGAGCAAATAATGACTACTCCAAGCAAAAAGATAGGTCTCAGGATCATGATTGTATACACAGATAGAAGGAGACAAAATACAAAGAAAGGATGAAGTTTAAAAATAAAATCAGTGGTAATACAAATTTGGTTTGTGTGACTCAAAAAAAGGATGCATGTTGATAAGGGGAGCAGTATGGTCAGCAAAGAAAAAAAAAACAAGTAAAACAACGTTATAATGTTTAGGACTGCTATTGATGCATGCTTACCTTTTATGAATTTACTATATACATCTATTATAGCAGCATTAAGGGAGGTCTGACTAAGCTTAGATATTTAGTAAGTGGAAGTAATATGCTCGCTCAAGTGATTAAATGTCCAACCATGCCAGCAAGGAATTCCCGCGAGCCTTAAAGAACATGTCCTCGGCTCCGATATGGAAGGTTAAAATGCACGCAGAGGTTGTAAAGAAATGGAAAGCATAGTTTATGAAGGTTAAAATGCATGCAAAGGTTTTGAAGGGAGTGCAAACATGCCCGTAGATGTGACCATGTCAAGGGTATACACTGACAAATGCCCGCAGACATTAAATTTGGTAGAATGCCCGCCAAGCTTTCAAGGAAGTTAAGAAAATGAAGAAACTGCTCATAGCATATAGTGTAAATGCCACCTAGATTCAGTTTATACATGCAATGAAGAAGGTAGATTCCCGCAGGGTCTTGAAATAATGGATAAATGCCCGCACTGACTAAGAATATGCCTGCATGTACGAATGTAATATCAAGAAATGCACGCAGATCTCAAAAACGTCAACAGGCCTAAGTAGAATTATGTCCACACATCAAGAAACTATGCCTGCAATGGATGCATGAAAAGGAGAAATGCCCTCCAGGCATAAGTAAATGCTCTCATATGAAATAAAACCGTCTACAGAGGTGAAGATGCCCGCAGCAAGTGGAAAGGTCCATTTAAAATGCCCGTATCAAGTTTAAGAATGCTCGCAGCCAGTGAAGATATGCCAGGAAACAACATAAAATGCCCGCAGGGCTTTACAAAATGACCTCTAGGTATATTAAAATGCATGCCAGGATTTGGGAAAATGCCCGCAGGGCCTCTAGAATGCACGCAACGGTAGTAAAGGTACACGCAGGAATAATTCCATGAGAAGTGATGAAGTATGGCAGATGTATATGCACATTTTTAAGTGATGTTGTAGAAGAAACTCTCTGTCTATGATAGCCCCATTGATTAAGTTAGGATGAAGACTTGGAAAAGTGAATAAATCTGTTTGAAAATGTTGAGGACTATGTATTGACAAATTTGAGGAAATCAATAAGTGCTTAAAGTCACAGTCAAAAGGGGAGATCAGCAAGAGACAATTTTGTATGTAAAACTGTTCAATCCTATTTATTTGAGGTTCACAAGACAGTCAAAGCAATAAGAAGGCTTCAAACAAAGACAAAGGTAGCTAGAACTAGAGTGCTAATTGATAAAGGGTGTAGACATTGATCGAGTAGCAACTTTTTGATAAATGCTCAGAAATAGGGGGAGTATATTACTTAGTCAAAACGTACTTCTGTGACAGTAAGAAGCAAGTTCTCAGGGAAATCCAAGAAGCAAAGGGAAGCCAATTTCAGTACAAGTATAGCAACATATCAAATAAGGGGAGCAGTCAAATAAAGAAGCATTCAAAAATCAATTTATTTTTTTGGGCATTGTGAAGTCCTTGATGGACAAGTCTTTGACCCTTTGTCATTACTGTCAAAGGGGGAGAGTGCTTGAAAAGGTTTCCATCAATGACAAAGGGTGAGATTAATGAGCAAGGTTGTCATTGATGACAAATCATTAATGACAAATGTATGATAAAGGATGATGATATGGAAAGAAGTGACAAATATTGATGACATGGATTGATATGGGCATTGGAACACCAAATGGGTCAAATGACCCATTCTGTGGTCATTTGTGGTTTGATGGGGCCATGGAACCCTTGGTGATGGTTCATGCTACCAATTAATGACGAGCTGGAAGTCCATGTAAAACATCTAGATTCATCTTGATTGAAAGTCATATGATAACCTTGAAAGAGTCCTAGAAACTCTTGCATATGGTGCCTTTGGGTCATTGTGCCATTATGTCCATCAAGCTAAATGAAGGGTCAACAAAAAATCTAACCACAAGAGGGCTAACCACAAGTCAACACATAAACATGGCTAACCACAAACATAATAGAACAAGTGGGATAACAACAAAGTCAACATAACATAACAAGTGGGGTAACCATAAACATAACATAACAAGTGGGATAACCAAAAAGTCAGCATAACATAACAGGTGGGATGACCACAAATTCAACATAACATAACAAGACTCTCTCTCAAAGATATGTGGTCCACATATGTGCCATACAACAACTGAAATTTTATCATCATTGTATAGGAAGCGTTCAACTTGGAAGATGTGATCCTCTCATCCACATTTAGGTTCTGTCGGAATCCGACTTTTAAAATACCCAACCAAGGGGAAACCAAACATGGAAGCACACTTGCACCAACAAAATTAGTGAACCAAGATAACACAGTTGTAACATTAAAACCTAATTTTCATCTCTTTCAACTAATCCATTAAAACACAATGTTCATCTCTTTCAACTACTCCATCAAAACATAATGTTCATCTCTTTCAACCTTAATACTCCCAAGGGCCAAGAGGTCCTTGTGTTAAAGTTGAAAGAGATGAAAATTATGTGTTGAAATGGAGCACCCATGAATGAAGTGTTGTACATTGATGAAGAGTGTCGGAACCTTAGTGTTTATATATACAAATTCCTTAGCACCTGAAAAATTAGAAACCAATAACAAGGAACCATACTACCAACTACCAAGACATACCATGCTACAAGGCTACCATTAAATATTGTATGCACCATTAAACAACAAACAACGCAGTAAAATCCCAGAACAAACATGTCAAAATCATATCTGATGACTTACCTGATGGGAAGAACCTTCCTTGTACTTAGATTTTAAATTTCAGATCAAATCTTTCCTCTCAGAGGAAAGTCAATAACTAGAACAAATTGGCCCTTAGTAAAGGGCATAAGCATAGCTGAGAGAGAGAGACCATAAATGTTGATAAGAAGAACATACAAGTAAAGCAGAAGAACAAGCCATTCAAAGAGGTATGGCACAGTAAATATCAACCCCAAAAAATCAATCAGCACATCAAGTATCCCTCAAAACAGACAAAGGCCGTCAATGCAGCAAAAAACATAGCCATAGCAAGCAACAGTATGGACTCGCACGCATGAAGGTGGGAGAACCAAAATTGATGTAGAAACCCTAATAAAGGACAATGCTAACTCTAAGTAAGGACATGTTTGGTGTTGCAAGTAGACCCAAGATCAAGCAAAGAAAACCTTCAAACCCTTGACGTCATAAAAAAGTGCCCCTGAAAACTCTAGATTAGCCGTGCCAAAACAAAGCTCAAAGTGCCATAAAGCATGAAAAAAACGAATGGTAACAATGAAAATCGAATGTTAACTGAAAAAATCGAAACATTTTGTTATTGTAGTCATATTTATTTACTATATTTAGCATTTACCTCACGAGGCATAGATTGTGACCTTCCACGGTCACCCTGGATCGTGGAAGCAACATGTGGCTTTCCACTACTGCCACCCTGACAAAATAAATAAATCAATAAAATTTTAGTCAATAATTGCAACATAAAATAAAATGAGATAAGCATAATAGTGTAATAAGCATGTTATCACATGGAAATATTCATAATAAGCATGGAAAAATCAAATGTCAACGGTGGAAATTGAATGTTAACAGAAAAAATTGAAACATTTAGTCATTGTAGTAATGTTTAGTTACTATATTTAGCATTTACCTGATGAGGCATAGCGTGTGACCTTCCATGGTTACTCTGGACCATGGAAGCCACATCTATTCGATTTAAGTTGTAATTGATCAACAACTCTTCACCTAGAAGTATTGTTTTTGTTGCACATACAAATATACAATGTTCTTCACATTCCTCAAATTTGCAATTCGGTTTCTTAGTTGCTATCACTGGCCGTGTACTATTTATAAAGCCAGCAATGTTTCCGGACGCTTTTGGTCTCCCATCAATATACATAGTCGCCCCTTTATTTTTATTGTTTTCTGCTAGTTGTATATAATTTGTGGCAACTCCGTATCTCCGCATACTTCGAGTATATTGGACCAAGATCAATCAATTATTGTATCTACATAATGGTCTGACATACTCCATCAATTCAGTTACAGTGCCATAGCCGACCTTTATGCCATCCATGGAAAATAGCCCCAATCGATGTAAGGACGAAGGAGCAATGCGATACATCCTCCCAATGATGAATAAATTTGTGTCCACTTGAGGTAGCTTATTAGGTACCTATTGTTGCACTAGATGTCTATACCTCAAGGGAAACTCAATTTCACCTATGCTCTCAGCATCATAATTACATGAACCTTCGTTGGCAATAAAATATTGCATGCATCTACGAAATCTTTTCCTTACCTTTTCATATCTAGTTGATATAGAACCGGTAGATCTAGTACAACATGTGCCACTTTCAACCTCTCTAAGTATATATTCATCATCACTCGAGGAAGATAGATCTGACAGATACCTATTTGGTGGTACCTACACTCGATAAAACAAGAATATAAGTTACCAAGCAGATATAATTTAGCGTGCAAATATATTTACTTGTAATGTTTTAATATCAAAAGTTATTTATTCCCAAAAACTTTATCAAAATCTATTTTTCTCTCAAAGGTGTAATTTCTTTTAGATTTATTTATATTTGAATTATTTTTAAGTATGAGACACGATTTGATTTGATTTGGAATTTGTTCGCAATACGGATATAGAAGTGTGTTTCTTGGGCCACTTGACTAGTTAATGCATGCAAAGAGGTATGGGGTTCCCCCTCATATAGATCATGTTTGGGATTCAATTTGGAATGGGAGGTGGTCATATTTCTTCATTCATGGATTTCCCACCAAAACTCAGTGACGTTAGTCTAACACTCCCTCTTCCGCAGTGGTTTGATATGCAAGTTTCCTCATGCAAGGTACTCCTTCTCTAACTATGTGCTAAATGTGCGCAATGGTACTCTATTGTATGACAATGTGGTCACAAAGGTCCAACTCTCCTCCTCAACATAGGTCCTTGGTTCCATCACCAACCTCCATGAAGTATCCTCCTCAACCCAAGCATCATCAAATCAAGTGTCCAACCTGCAATGCGTGTAGGTCCCAAGCTTTAAGGGTTAAGTGCCCAACGCTCCTCCTCCTAGGTAAGTACCTCCCTTGATCAATCAATCGACTCCCCCATTGTGTGCACCCAATGAGTTTATCAAAATGTCGATTAGGTAACAATATCCTAAGGGTACCATGTCAACACACTAACCAAGGCCAAGCATCCACCCAAACCGAGACATTGATATGACCATGAAGCATCACAAGGGGATAGGAGACCTATTGCTTGTCTACCAAGGTGAGAACACTTTTGGAGTAATCCCAAAATCTAACACATACTTTTCCCTAAAATGAATAATTATATCTAAAAACTAGGTGGCCATGTGTATTACTCACTCATTATCCTTGCCAAAAAATTTAGGTGCATGCAATTAATACACATGAAATTTATAACATCATGTCCATAAAAGAAAAATGAGTATGGAGTAACATAATTCTCTACAAAACTTCTTTTTGATTCAAAGTGAAATTCTCAATGTAGATATGAGTTTTGATTGCTTGAAGTTGAATGAACAATTTTTTTTACAAATTTAATCGTCAACAAGCAAATGTATTACCCATTTTCGTGTTTGCACCCTTATACCAACGAAGACAACCGCATGAAAGTGGTGTCTTCCAATAACATATTGGTTGATTGGTTGGGGGGTCAGTATGATTTCTTGGTATACAATGTTAAACAATTAGAAACCCCAATAATATGGCACCTTAGAATAGCTTAGAATGCTTAACTTACACCAAATTTGGCCATCTTTTGCCCATTTTTTCCAAATTTCATGCAATTTCATACATGGAGGGAAATTGGGCCCATGCACAAAATTGTCTAAAATTGGGCTAGATTCGGTCAATTTTGCAAAAAACACACCATTTTTTTTTTAATTTCAAGCATGAAATGAGGTGGAATAACATTGGGTATGACTCCCACTCCCTACCATGCATGTTTGAAATTGTAAAGGATTAGGACAAATTTGGAACATTTTGTTAGTGATTTAAGCTATGGGGAGAGGGTTTAAATGATAAGAATCAACCTTGGTGGAGGGGGAGGATTCTATACATAATCTCCCCTCTCTCCATGCAAGAAAACTCACAAAAATTGGTGAAATTTTCCCTCCCTCCATGCCTGTTCTTTTTTAAATAGTATAACATGGTGAAATGTCACCAAATTTAGACCAATTTTAGGTAGTTTTGAGTGTTTTTGCACATGGACGCGGATAGGGTGATGTTGGATCCTGAATCATCTTATCACAACCCTGAATCATATTACACCACCCAATACCATTTTCTTACCATTTCTATGTTGTTCTACATCACAGAAATCCTGAATTTGTTTGGTCGTGATGGTAGGGTTCAGGTCCGTTCTCTATCAAACGGGTGACTGATGGGTTCAGGGATGGCATTTGACAAGAAAAATGCCCGTCATGGGTCATTTTGCCCCTCAAATATGGCCTATATTTCATATAAACCCTTAGAAAAAACGAAGTAAACAGTGAAACGTCCGTATTTAGTGTGGAAACAGTCAAAACCGTGGGATTTTTCCCAAATTCCTATGTGATGCAGGAGCACAAGCTCAAAGGATGAAGTCATTTGTGACTTCATAAAGACAAGTGTGATCCTATAGAAGAGACTTGGAGTCTCATTTAAAAAATTTAGTTTTCATAAAAGATTAAATAAAATGGAGAAGGATTCGATCATTTCCAAGTGTAATAGTTAGGATAGGGTTGGTTAGTCTGTTGAGTAATTTTAGCAGTCAGTTAGTGAGTCGGTAGATGAGTCATAAGTCTCGATCCTATCTTCATGGATCTGAAACAAAAATTTATTTGTATTTAAAGACAATCAGGGTTTATGGGAAGGGCGACTAGAGTAGGTTGGAGAGATGAGAGTAGCTCAATAGCTTGATAGCTTGCAGAAACTTGGTACAACTCACAAATCTTTGGGGAATAGCTCACATAGCTTGGAGACAATTCGCAGAAGTTCTTTCTTTGGATAGCTCGCATAGCTTGAGTAAAGTGGAGAGTTTTAGCAACTCGAGAGAAGGATCAAAGAGGAGGGATCGGTGCCTATTGGTTGTCTGGAGAAAACATAAACAAATTTGTGGCATCTATTTCTGAGAATCGATCCGTGATTGAATTTCAAATCTTTGTAAGATATTTTATGAAGAAACAGAGTGATTATGGTGTATATGTATAGGTTGTGTTTGAATAGACGAATTGTTGTAAGGAACTTTTGATTTCTTTACTGGGTATGTGAATTTCTAATTAAATGCCCGAAATTTATGCAAGTACTATTGAACAATACAAATACACAAAGAATATGTATCTAAATCATTTACAGACTTCACGGGTATAGTCTGATTGGGGGTGAATTCCTGTTCAAACCCTAATAGATGCTTGAATAAGTTGATTTCTATAAGAAACGGGTAGAGGATTCATGTGCAGAGCGTAGAGGTCCATTGCATTTCCACAAGGCCTACATCACTACGTTGCCAGGGTTAATGGGATTACCGAATTTATTGGGCACTTTGTTATCCTCTGGACTGCCGCTGGATTTCCTCCCCTGGGAACACCGGCATACTTTGGATTGGTATCCCCTGCTCCTCGATTTACCACTGCTCTGCTCATCAAATTACTAGTGCTCTGGATGCTGCTATTGAACTAGTGCCCAAGAGTGAACTTGTTCTTTGTTATTTTGCTCTAGATGTTTCTAATGAGCTTGTGCGCGGGACGCTTTTCCTTCTATGTTTTTCTGTATTTTTATTTGCATATTTTATATTTTGTGTTTTGTTTTGTTTTTTTATTTGCATAATTATTTTTTTGTTTAGTTTATTTTGGGTTTTTTTTATTTGCATATTTTATATTTTGTTTCATTTTAAATTAATTTTAGTTAAACAACTCTATGTTTTTAATGTAATTTAATTTAATGCAATTTAATTTAACTAGGATTTTGTCATAATTTGTATTGGTTGCATTGCTTATAGTGAGATCCTATACGTAAGTCCCTTCAAGGAAGAATATGATGATGACGATGATCATGATGATGAATACCAGGAAGATGATGGTGATGACGACAACAACGAAAATGATCATCATCCTCATTATCATCATCATCATCCTTGTCGTCGTCATCCCCATCGTCTTCATCATAATCATCATCATCTTCATAATCTTCATCATCATCGTCATCATGATCTTCTTCATCATCATCATGACCTTCTTCATCATCATCATATTCCTTATCATCATCATCATCATCGTCATCTACATCATCAACATCTTCGTTATCACCATCATCATCTTCATCGTCATCATCAACAACATCTTCATCTTCATCATCATCATCAACCAATTCATCATCATCTCCATTATCATGATCATCATCTTCATCATCGTCATCATTTTCATTATCATCATCATCATATTCATCATCATCATCATATTCGTCATCATCATCATCTTCATCATCACAATTTTAGTGGGAGCCCAGTAAATGAAGACGTCTACATGATAGGGGTAGCATCCAGTTGAGTGAAAAATTAAGGATTGCTCCTAACACCCATTCCAAGGACTAATCTGACAATTCAATATGTTCTAAGGAAGTAGTCAAAAAACAAATACAACTTTTTGTGCCCTGTGAAGCCTCCTGTTCTTAGATTTGTGTAAATGAAGAATCAAGACGTATGGACCTAGTCCGGTGTCTTAAAAGAGGAAGATCCTAACTAAGCAGTTTGCTAGATCTATACAATGCATTCTTTATAGGAGTGAATAATCACTCATGACCATTCTATTATAATGTTGGCCAAGCTCATAATAATTTAGTGAATACCAATGTAAAGATCTTGTCATCACATCTTCATCAACATCATCACCATCACCATCACCATCACCATCACCATCATCATCATCATCATCATCATCATCATCATCATCCTCATCCTAATCATCGGCATGATAATAATGAGCATCATCTTCATCATCCTCATCCTAGTCATCATCATCCTCATCATCATCCTCATCATCATCATCATCATCATTGTCATCATCCTCTTCCTCATCATCATCCTCATCCTCATCCTCATCATCATCGATGTCGTCGTCATCACCACCACCATCATTGATCATCAACATCATCGTCATCTTCATCATCTTCATCTTCATCATCATCATCATCATCATCATCCTCATCTCCCTCTTCTTAATCAACATCTTTATCATCATCATCATCATCATCATCTTCATCATTGCCATCATCATCATCTTCATCATGATCATCATCTTCATCACCACCACCATCATCAATCATCATCATCATCATCATCATCTTGACCATCATCATCATCGTCGTCCTCATCATCATCATCAACATCTTCATCATCATCATCATGATCATCATCCTCATCATCCTCATCCTCATCCTCATAATCATCATCCATATGTGGCTTTTACAATCCAATCCAATGCCAAGATTTTCCTCCAAAATGTATATCAATTAAACATAGGTCTCCTTTGTCTTCATAAAGAGTACATATTTCCCAAGCAATGTTGTCTCTAAGGAAGCATGAATTTTTCAAACAATCGAACATATATATTTTTTCCTCATTTTCATCTCCATAAGAACTTTCTTAAAACCATTTCCATTTTTTAATTATGATGATAAAGGTAAAAGGAAAAAATGGTTAGTTATAGGTCCTATCCAAGATGCTAAGTTTACTTTCTAGAGATATATCTCCACAAGATTCCTTTTGTAATTTACTTTCAATATTACTTAATAATCTTTGTTGAACTAATGAGACAATGACACCCACAAGGATACTTAGGTATCTAATAGCTTTCCCTTGTTGGGTGATTTTTCATTCTGTCATCTCCCTCTTCCTAATCAACATCTTCATCATCATCATCTTCATCAACTCCATCATCATCATCTTCATCATGATCATCATCTTCATGATCATCATCTTCATGATCATCATCTTCATGATCACCACCATCATCATCATCATCATCTTCATCATCATCAACATCATCATCATCATCACCATCTTCATCAACATATTCATCATCATCATCATCATCATCATCATCATCATCCTCATCATCCTAACCATCATCCTCATTCTCCTCCTCCTCCTCCTCATCAACATCCTCCTCATCATCATCCTCATCATCTTAATCATCATCATCATTTTCTTCATCATCATCATCATCCTAGTCATCATCATCATCATCCTCATCATCATCATCCTCATCCTCATCATCATCATCATCATCATCATCGTCATCATCATCCTCATCCTCATCATCTTCATCATCATCGTCATTTTCGTCATCATCATCATCATCCCAGTCATCATCATCATCATCCTCGTCATCATCATTCTCATCATCATCGTCCTCATCCTCATTGATGCAGGAGCATCAATGCAAAGTTAGCAATGTGAGTGCATGTTCACATGTTGTGGCTAGCAAGAGGACAAGTTGTCCTAAAGTGGGAAGAAAACTTGCTTATTAAGTATTTTAGTATTTGCAAAATATGTAACCGACTAGTGTGTTGTCAGTTTTTGAGAAAATAAGACATAGTGGCGAGTTGATACTCCCTGCATGGAGATCAAGCCAGATAGCCAGTTT
>BSBM01001001.1:26585000-26665896 GCA_027924585.1 Larix kaempferi
AGTATCTAAGGAGGAAGTTATAAGTCTGCCAAAACATGGTTTCAGGCTGTTTTGTACCGGATGGAGTAAAACTGCCTAAGTGGCCTCAATAAAATGCCCTCCATAATTCATGGGTTAAGGAAAATGTCGGCTCCTTCCTATCAAGTTGTAGCTTGTTGAATAGGCTATCTAACCATGGTCTCATTTCTTCAAAAGAGTGCTTTATGACAAAGTTATAGGTCTGCCAAAATAAGGGTTGAGAATAAACTTTGGAGAAATTCTGAAAAATGGTTGTGTTGGAAAATTGGCCCAAGTTGACTTGGGGAAATGCCCGTCGTACATCACAAGAGATTGATAAAAAATATCTGGAAGAACCAGGCTGAAGCTTGTTGATCTGTCTACCTGAACATGGTCTCAATTTGTCTTGAGAGTGTCTGAGGAGGAAGTTATAAGTCTGCCAAAATAGGGTTTCAGGTTGTTTTGCACCGGATGGAGTAAAACTGCCTAAGTGGCCTCAGTAAAATGCCCTCCACAATTCATGGGTTAAGGCAAATGCCCACCCCTTCCTGTTAGGATGTAGCTTGTTGAATAAGATATCTAACCATGGCCTCATTTCTTCAAAAGAGTGATTTATGACAAAGTTATAGGTTTTCCAAAACAGGGGTTCAAAATAAAATTTGGAGAAATTCTGAAAAATGGTAGTGTGGGAAAATTGGTCCAAGTTGCCTTGGGGAAATGCCCGCCGTAAATCACAGGAAAGTGATAAAAAATATCTGGAAGAACCAAGCTGAAGCTTGTTGATCCGTCTACTTGAACATGGTTTCAGTTTGTCTAGAGAGTGTCTGAGGAGGAAGTTATAAGTCTACCAAAACACGGTTCTAGGCTGTTTTGCACCGGATGGAGTAAAATTGCCTAAGTGACATCAGTAAAATGCCATCCATAGTTCATGGGTTAAGGAAAATGCTTGCCCCTTCCTATCAGGTTGTATCTTGTTAAATAGGTTATCTAACCATGGTCTCATTTCTTCAAAATAGTGCTTTATGACAAACTTATAGGTCTGCCAAAACAGGGGTTCATAATAAACTTTGGAGAAATTCTGAAAAATGGAAAAGTGTTGGAAAATTGGTCCAAGTGGCCTTGGGAAAATGCCCTCCATACATCACAATAGAATGATAAAAAAATATCTGGAAGAACCAGGCTGAAGCTTGTTGATCTGTCTACCTGAACATGGTCTCAGTTTGTCTTGTGAGTGTCTGAGGAGGAAGTTATAAGTCTGCCAAAACAGGGTTCCAGGCTGTTTTGCACCGGATGGAGTAAAACTATCTAAGTGGCATCAGTAAAATGCCCTCCATAATTCATGGGTTTAGGAAAATTCCCGCCACTTGCTTTTAGGATGTAGCTTGTTGAATAGGATATCTAACCATGGTTTCATTTCTTCAAAAGAGTTCTTTATGACAAAGTTATAGGTCTACCAAAACAAGGGTTCAAAATAAACTTTGGAGAAATTCTAAAAAAATGGTCGTGTTGGAAAATTGGTCCAAGTTGCTTTGGGGAAATACCCATCGTACATCATAGGAGAATGATAAAAAATATCTGGAAGCACCAGGCTAAAGCTTGTTGATCTGTCTACCTGAACATGGTCTCAGTTTGTCTTGAGAGTGTCTGAGGAGGAATTTATAAGTCTGCCAAAACATGGTTTCAATCTGTTTTGCACCAGAGGGAGTAAAACTGCCTAAGTGGCCTCAGTAAAATGCCCTCCATAATTCATGGGTTAAGAAAAATTCCTACACCATATGGCCAAGCTATAGCTTATTGATTTGTCTACCTGACCATGATCTCATTTTTCCTTCAAAGTGTCTAAGGAGGAAGTTATAGGTCTTCCAAAACAGGGTTTTATGCAGTTTTGCACTAAGTTCAGTAAAATGCCCACCTAGGGAAAATGAAGATGAGTCTGAGAGTGAAATCATCTTAGGTGTGCTCAATGAGGTGTACTACATCATCTAGTGGCATTGGTCCAAGATTTTGGTGAAATAAAAAATCCACCTTAGAAATTGCACAAATTGTCTAAGTATAAAATTACTAGTAAAAGTGCCTAAGTGACCTTTGTAAAATGCCCACCATTTTCCTAGTCTAGTCTTGAATGTGCACTACTTCCAATAGGTGTCCAAGCGTCTACTACAATTACATATAAATTATAATCAAGGCATTACCACAAAACCATGTGAGTATCTCTCTTTAAGAATTTGAACCTTATAAAGTTGAGATAACATTTTTTGAATTATTTTCATAGAGTATGTCATTAAGGCATGACCAATATCCCATCAGTATTATTCAAGATGAAAAATTTATTATGATATTGAGTAGTCCACTTAGCACTCATGGCATCGAGTGAGTTGCAAAAGCTTTATCTCAACAAAAAATTTACAAATAACTTCTCTAAATCGTCGTAATATTTCTCCAACTTTCATACTCCAAAGTTTTGCGTGTGGCCAACATTTTCATTTTCAAAATTTCATGCTCGCTTCTTTCAAAGCATTCCCTCTTTGATGTTTAGTCTTCCTCCTCAATATGTGTTTCTCAAAAATCATCTTAACCTACAGAAACATGATCCCCACATTTTTTTACTAAGAAACTTACCTCAATCTATATAAAATTTATCTTCTTCCTTGGAGCTATGCCCTTTGAATGTGTCTTCTCTACATGGAGATTCTAAGAAATGGCTCATATTGAAAATTGGTTGTTGTAATGAACTCAAGTTTTTTAAACATGCATCTCATATATCATTATTACGATCGAATATCCATGTTAACAAAAAGGAGTACAAGTCTATAATATAGGTAGTGAATATATAATCCCCTATCTATAAGCGTTAATTTGTTGCTAAAATACTCTTTGTAGGCATAATTTGTGAGCTTGAAATTCAGTCCGCGAGCATAATTTATGAGCCTGGAATACATCACCTCACCTCACCTCCGCTTCGAACCTAGATAACCATGGCCGGACTTCAAACAGGGGAGTCCACTACCACGAGCACAGTTGAAACACGGGCATCCTCCTCTGCTACCCCAGTTGAAACATAGTCATCCACAGATGATAGGGTAACAGTAAAAAGGTTCCAAGAGTATTCTGATGCATGGAGAGATGCAAAGATGTGGCCACTAGGTATGGAAACTATCCTGAGGAAAGCATAAGTTTTCGATTTTTTGTTTGGAATGTTTAGTTATGTTGATGAGGAGATAGATGAGGCAATTTTGAAATATGATGTTGGGAATATGAAACTCATAATTTTTGGGAAGAGGGTATACCTCAACCCTTATTTGGTTAACTAAGCTACAAATATTCCACGTAGAGGGGGTCCGATTTTAAGCTCAAGGAAAACCCCCAAACATGAGAAGAACTAGATGGCCAATAAAATTTGTGGGTGAGAAGTAGATGTTCCGAGTAATGGTTTAAAAATGCAAGATGTGCTTCCCAGAATATACAAAACATTGATTCAGATTGTCCTTAGGAAAATTCTGACTCATCACAGGGCTAACATTTCTTCTCAATGTATGCGGGTAGTGATAAATTGGGTGGAAGATATACCTATATATATTCCTTATCTATTGGCTAAGAAAGTCCACTCTGCCTTGCAAGAGAGCCAATTAAGGAAGGTTAAATTTAGTTTACCGGGCACACTTCAAAAAATTATTGATTTATGTCGACCCCATGCTATTGAAACAAAGATTGGTTATATCAACCCGTATGAAAATATACCTTTGCAAAAACCACTTGTTCATAAAAAATACGCTAGGAAACGTAATCGCAAGGAACATAATGAGAAATTGCTAGTACGGTTTCCTGAGCAGAACAAGGAATTAGTACAATCTCCTAAGCACCATGGGTAATTACCATTACACCCTCCTGAACAGAACGAGGAATTGCTAGTACAAAGTCCTGAGCACCATGGCGAATTACGAGTATAGTATCTTGATTTTGTCACAAATGATGTAGTTTGTGTTGCCACAACTTTGAAAGAGTTACAAGGACATGTAGATAAAGTTCATTCGGAGGAGGTGACAGGAAACAAAATGGAACAAACTATTGTTCAATTTTCCATTCCTCAAGATATTCTTGATAGAATTCCTCCTAAACAGTTGGCAATTGAGTATGGTTGTTCTTCCAACTCTGAATCATGGGCTTCCGCTATGCATTTAGACATTGCATCATATAATTTTGATAGTAGGTATGTGTTCTTCCTATATTATAAAATAGAGCATTTCAAGGAACAAGCTCCTATATACGCAATTCGGCAGAGGAGTGCTTGAGAAAAGACGATAATATTTTAGAATGCCTCAAAAAGATAGTAGTGTTGCAGAAGACAGTTGTGGATAATCAATTCAAAGCGGATAGAATTATAAAAGGGAAAGAAGAAATGGTTAAATTATTATCCAAAGAAGTAGAAAAAATAACTGATGATGCTGAAAATGAAATTGAGTCAGTGAGGGTTGGGTATGAAGAGGCTTTGGAAAAAGCTAATGCTGAAGCGAGTGAACTCAAAGAAGAGTTGAAAAAAAGACCACATGTTCTCAATGTACCACCACAAAGGACAGAAATTGGTCCTTTACATGTAATGGAGAAGGAAATTAAAGAATACGAATAGGTAGTACAAGAATATCAGCTGAAGTTGAAAGAGTGGGAGGGAATCCATGGAAAAAAAGTTGGGGATTTAGAATCAATAATTTCCAATTTGAAAAAAATCATTTCTAAGCAACTTGATAAGCTGATAGGCACAAGGTTTGCAAGGATCTCTGAATCTCTAAAACTTAAAAACCAAAGTATAGGAAAAAAATTTCCAGTCAAGAAGGTGGTGAGGGTGAAGGTAAGGGTACCAAAGGAGACAAGGGTAAGGGTAGAAGGAAAAAAACACCTACACGTACAATGTCCTTAGAAGAGCAAGAGAAGTCCTTAGCAAATTGAGAGAATATGATACAAGAATGCTTCTCAATGAGCAATGCACTAGGTGATTTGTATTTCTCATCACCATTACATAAAGAAATGAAAGAGAAGATGGCTGTGAAATATGCAAAAATAAGGGAGATGGAATCAAAACTCTTAGACGGTAGAAAATTTCATCATTTGGGATGTGATATGGAAATTCAAAAAATTAAATCCACAATTGTTGATTTGGAGAAGGAATTAAAAGGGCCAGCTGGTGCGATGATTGCAATTCCTATCCTTCCCAACAAGACAGAGTCGAGGGAAAAAGAGAGAAGGAGAAAGAAATATAGAATCTGAAATGTGAATTGAATGAAGTTAAAGGTCAGTTGAAAAATACTAGACAAAAATTTGAGGGAAGGAAAAACAGGAATCAACGAAGTATAAGAAAATTTTGGTAATTTTGAACAAACTGATGGAGGAAAAAAATGTTTTGCTTGGAAATTTAAAAAAAGTTACACATAGAGTTAAAGAGATTGAAAAGAAATTGCAAAATGTGCTAGCTTGTACAACTCCAAGACAATTACATTCTTCTACAAAATGCAAGAGAGACCATTCAGATTTGTCTTCTGCTCAAGAGGAGGGAGTGTGACCATCTCAGAAACATGCTATACATGTATAAATCAATGTACATATGTATTTATCGATAGTTAATGAAAACAAAAAAAAATTATGATGGATTTTTGTATTTATCGACATATAATGGAAAATGCTTTAATTAGTTGTCTTACTTTTTATGTCAAGGAGTTAGTGGTTCTACAATCAATGCCTATGAAGAATGGTATTCAGGTTTATTTATTGCTCATTCATATGGTATTCATGTTTATCAAGTCCTCATTTTTTTATTGAGATCTTCTTAATGTCCAGGAGTTAGTGGTTCTACAGTCAATGCTTTGGTTTTTACTTTATTGTGATGTGAGGCATGATTATCAACAATTTCATAGTGACATTTTTGCACCTATGATCACTTTTTTTCGTCGATCTAAGTGCTTCCTCACCTTCTTTGATGGAGTTTATATTCACATGAGGTCCATAGAATTTCCACACCTTCATTACGAATGTTTTGTTCTTCACCATTTTGCATACAATGTTGCGTTATGATCATTTTGGACTTTTCAACAAAACAAGTCTCTTAAGACATTACGGCCATAAATATCACCAAAATATCAACAAAATAGGTCTCTTAATATATTAAGACCATATGAATGTCATTTGATTATGAATGCTATGTTCTTCACCACTTTGCATACAATGACGGTGGATAAAACTGTTTGTCATGAATGAAATGATACCATCATTCAAACTAGATAATATGATAAATAACAACATTATTGGGCATAAATGACCTGTCTCTTCAAATCTATGTTCTTTTTAACATTTAATTTAGAATTATGTTTATTATTCCATTTTTAATTAATTTAATTAATTAACCTTCTTTGGTCATCTACGAGCTTCTTCCATCTCAAGCCTGCGGGCTTCTTCATCAGTGGGCTATCCTGTATCTTTATCCAGCGGGCTTCTCCTCTTTCACCTGCGGGCATACTCCAAAATTTCGTGGGCTTATCTCCCTTAGCTTGTGGGCATATAACATGCTCTCATGGGTTTCTTCCTTAATCACCTTGTGGGCTTAATTTAATCCCTTACAGGCATCTTACAATCCCTTGCAGGCATTTTTCAAACCCCTGCGGGCATATTAGAATCCCTTGCAGGCATCTTACAAGCCCTTGCGGGAATCTCTTTAGCCCTCATACATTAAGCCCCTTGTGGGCATACATAAGCATGTGCGGGCATCTTTAAGCTCTTTTGATTTTATTCATTAAGCCCCTGCGGGCATTTTACAAGCCCTTGTGGGCATTTTTACAAGCCCTTGCGGGCATTTTTACAAGCCCTTGCGAGCATATCATAAGGTGTCCTTTAACATTATTTTTCACAATTTTGGTAGGCCAAAATCTCACACATGTGAACCTCAAAGAGAGAATTGACACCACAGCTAGATGGCCAAATCACCAGGGAACATGTCCACGCCATCTGGATAATTTATTATCACAAGGACACTCTTTGGCGGGCATTTCCAAATGCCTCTTCAAACCTTATTTGGACATCAAAACAAACTTCTTCTCATTTTGGCAGGCTTGTCTACCACACGTGTGAACTCCAGAGGAAAGTATGATCCTATGAATAGATATCTAGTTCATCAAGGAACAAGCCTATGCCACCTGATTAATTTTATTAGCACAAGGACACCTCCTTACGGGCATTTCCAATTGGCCTATTAGCCTTCCAAACTGTTGATTTGACACTTGGAAAAATGATCAAACCCTAGGTTTATAGCTGTATGAAGAGATTTTTCTTTTCACCAAATTGGAAGTGTGAGACAACCAATGAATAGAGGCCAACAAGGTGATTCCATCCAGACCAATTTCACCCCTTGAAGCCTCTTTCTCTCTCCTCGGCGGGCATTTTACTGGAGTAGTGCAAATCAAGCTAAGAAGCACTTTTGGAAGATCAATATATTCTTCCTCAGAGACTCTTTGGACAAACCAATGATAGGTTGGATGCACCAAACAACATTCTAGAGATCCATACTCTCAAAATGATTTAATACATCAACCACAAGAGATGGCAGGCATTTTACTAAGGTCACTTAGGCAGTTTTAGTGATTTTATACTTAGACAATTTTTGCACTTTCATAAACTGGTCCAATCTGCCTGAAACACTGTTTTGGGAGATCCATAACTTCTTCCTCAAACACGTTTTGGACAAAATCCCCTAGTTGGCCCCTATCCCGTGGATGTCTCACACTTCAGAATTGATGAAAAGAAAAATCCCATTATATTAACATACGGTTTGATAATTTTTCCTAAGACTTGGGAAATCAACAGTTTGGAAGGCCACTTTCAAATGCCTGCGTAGATGATGGATATGTGTTACTTAGTTAAGATTTTGACATGGTATTGTTAATCATTGAAGTAGCTATCCAATCAAGCTTGTAGTTTTCTCTATGGTGATCACATGAGGAAGAAATCAATCTGCCAAAGTGAAAGAAAAAGTGATTTGCATATTAAAGACAAATATTTTTCTAAGTCTCAAAATCAAATGGCTCAGAGGCCATTTGGAAATGCCCTCAGCGAGGTGTTCATGAGATGATAAAACTAGTCAGATGGCATAGTCATGTTCTCTAATGAACTGGCTATCCAGCCATGGAGTCATATTTCTATTTTGTGCTCCCACGTGCGAGATTTTGGCCTACCAAAATCAGTGAAAAATAAGGTTGAAAGACACTTTATATTATGCCCGCAAAGGCTTAGGAAGATGCCCACAAGGGAGCTCTAGGATGTCACAAGGGGCCTCCAATATGCCCGCAGGAGGCTTATAAACATGCCCACATAAGGGGGCTAAAGATGCCCACAAGGGGCTCATTTATGCCCGTAGAAGGCTTATGAAATGCCTGCAAAAGGGGTAAAAATCTCAAGGAGCCGAGGTTAAGCCCACAAGGGCTTATGGGATGCCCAGATGCCCACAGGGGCTTAATTAAGCCTACAAGGGCCTAAAATGCCTCCCATCTTGATTTGCACTACTATGTCGGAAGCTGGTCAATACTGATAGGGGGAGTGAATCATTATTTTTAACTTTTTACCATTTAAACCACTTATTTAAACTTTAATCAAAACATGAAATCAACAAGATACACAAAACACAGATCTTCCCATTTTGGTAGACTCCTGTTTCACATGTGTGAACACCCAGAAGGAAACTGACTCCATGGTTGGATAGCCAGTTCATCAAAGAACAAGAACATGTAATCTGACGAATTTTATCATCAACAGAACCCCTCCTTTTGGGCATCTCCAAATGGTCTCTCAAACTACTTTTCTAACACTTAACCAATTTTCTTCAAACCCTAGGTCACCAAGGTGATTTCATTTTTTCTTCAAACTTGGAAAGTGAGATACCCAATGGATAGAGGACAACAAGATGAATCCAACAAGACCAGTTTCAACCTCTGAGGCTACTTTCTCTCTCCTTGGCAGGCATTTTACTGAAGTAGTGCAAGTCAAGCTAAGTAGCACTTTTGGTAGATCCATATCTTCTTCCTCAGAGTCTCTTTGGACAAGATAATCATATGGTCAGATGCACCATACAACACTCTAGATATCCACACTCTCAAAATATTTTTCTCATCATCCTATGAGATGTGGAGGGCATTTCCCTGAGGCCACTTAGACAGACTTAACATTAATTCCATACATAGGCAAATTTCTTAAGCTGGTCCAATCTGCCTAAAACACTATTTTGGGAGGTCCATAACTTCTTCCTCAACCACTTCCAAGACAATCTAAAGACATGGTCAGGTAGGCCAAATACCAAGCTATAAGATTCCCATATGGTGCGGGAATTTTATTCAACCCATAATCTATGGTGGTCATTCTCTTAGACCCTCTTAGACTAGTTTTGACTATTTATTCCATACTTAGTCAAATTCCTGATTTTCACCAATTTGCCATATTTCTCCAGAATTATGTCATAGTGCAACAATGATTTCAAATTCATGCCACATCATCATCTATTCCATGCCAAGTCATCATATCTTCCATATCATCATCCATGCCATGTCATCACTTCCTTTGTCTTTCACTGAGTTCATTCTGCCATCATGACCTTAGTTATTCCTTTGTCATTACTGAGATCCTTTGACATCAATGACAACCATATTCCATATTGCCAAAAATATCCCCCTTTGGCATTGATGGAAACACCTAAACCTTTTTCCCCTTTGAAAACAATGACAAAGGATAACTTGTTATGCCCTTTTACTGTAACCATTTGGACATAGAGTATACAATTTTTTCCCCTCTTTGACAACTGCTTCTGTCAATATACTTCTTCTTACCTCTTTGTCTTCTCTTTCTCATGTTAACTTGGACTTGGTGCTGACCTTTTTGAATGATAATTTAGTTAGCATGCTTCTTTACCTTCTTGTATCTTGGTCTTTGAATGAGAACTTGGATGATGATTTTATGGACTCCCCCTATCACAGTGCTTCTCTTCTTGCCAACATCTTTCTTCTCAATTTTATGTTTTTGCTCCCCTTTTTTTTATCAAAAAATGATATGCGCTAGCTTCATTCATACTATACTCTTCTTCCAATGTTACTGATATTATTCTCTTTTCCATAACTTTTCATCATGGTTATGCTTTTATTTACATTCCAGCTTTAACTTGTGCTTCTGTACTTCACTTGTCATATGGATGGTCTCTAGCATAGTCTTCCTTTTAAATTTGTTATTTCTACACTTCTTCTTATTTTTTAAGGAAGATAGCTTTTACCAAGTACTCTTACTTCTTCTTTTTGTTTTGATGGAAACTTCAAAACATTCTTCTCTTCTTACCAAAAGATATTTTTCAAGTATCAATTGAAACTTTCTTATATTAACTCCCCTGAGTATATGATCCCTTCTAATGCTCATCTCAAGGTTCTCTTCTAGGTCATACTGGAGTCCTTATTCTCTTTGGTGGGATGTAATCAGAGATCACTGCATTCCACACATCACATCCTAATGACTTCAGATAACTTTCCATTCTTGTACTCCAAAATATGTATTCTTCTTTTCCAAGTATTGGAGATCCATTTTCTGTGTAAATCTCTTCTTGTTGATCGATAGTGGTTTTTAATAGGATCTTCCTTCCAGTGGTTAAATTGTTAGTGAAGAAACCTGCTCTGATGCCAATTGTTGGAAGATGGTCAATACTGAGAGGGGGGGGCATGAGTCAGTATTGATAACTTTTTACCATTTAAACCACTTATTTAAACTTTAATCAAAACATGAAATCAACAAGATACAAAAAACACAGATCTTCCCATTTTGGCAGACTCCTATTTCACACGTGTGAACACCCAGAAGGAAAATGACTCCATGGATGGATAGCCCATTCATCAAATAACAAGGCCATGTAATATGATGAATTTTATCATCAACAGAACCCCTCCTTGCGGGAATCTGCAAATTGTCTCTCAAACTCCTTTTCTAACACTTAACCAATTTTCTTCAAACCCTAGGTCACCAAGGTGATTTCATTTTTTCTTCAAACTTGGAAAGTGAGATACCCAATGGGTAGAGGACAACAAGATGAATCCAAAAAGACCATTTTCAACCTCTGAGGCTACTTTCTCTCTCCTTGGTGGGCATTTTACTGAAGTATTGCCAATCAAGCTAAGTAGCACTTTTGGCAGATCCATATCTTCTTCCTGAGAGTCTCTTTGGACAAGATAATCATACGGTCAAATACACCATACAACACTCTAGAGATTCACACTCTCAAAATATTTTTCTCATCATCCTAGGAGATGTGGCGGGCATTTCCCTGAGGCCACTTAGACAAATTTAACATTAATTCCATACTTAGGAAAATTTCTTAAGATGGTCCAATCTGCCTAAAACACTGTTGTGGCAGGTCCATAACTTCTTCCTCGGCCACTTCCAAGACAATCTGAATACATGGTCAGGTAGGACAAATACCAAGCTACAATATGCCCATAATTTATGGTGGGCATTCTCTTAGACCCTCTTAAACTAGTTTTGAATATTTATTCCATACTTAGTCAAATTCTTGATTTTCACTAATTTGCCATATTTCTCCAAAATGATGTCATTGTGATCTTTTAGGAATAGGATCACTCAACAGTAGCAGACCTCACTAGAATTCACTCATGTAGTGCAGAAATAAGAAGAAATGTTGAATCAATGATCACTCATTACACAGAAAATGGAGAAAAATTGTTGTATCATACATCAGCTGTAAGCTGGCACTCTGTAAAATGAATAATAACTTAATACAATCAAATGGAGTCGAATGCAATGAAGGTCATTCGAATTCTCCTCAAAGTGTGGCTTGGATAGCATATGAGACATCATCCAAACTAGTGGCGGTGGTCATAAATGTTAGTAGTCAGTCAAATGAGTCTAACTGAGTCTAACTGAGTGCATGGGCATCGATGTAGGGAAGGAGACTCCAATGTGGGTGCATGAGGAGCTGTCAATAGTTAGTAGAGCTCAAACTAGTCTCAGTAGGTGCCTATTTAAGTGCTTTAGTTAGTTAACTGATTAATCAGCCCCTAAATCAAGGAACTAAGTCATCAACCAACCAACTAATATAAGTAACTCCTAAATAGGTGGAGTAAGGTGCACCTATCCTTGAGTGATGAAAAAAGGGCACATCAGTTGCTAGGAGGGATAAAACTGAGCAGAAACAAGCTCCTAGGGGCTGCAAAATAAGGACTAGGTGTTGGGAGACTGCCATATTGATGACTGGATGCATGCAAATGCATGCAGATGACTGGATGCATGCAAATGCATGTAGATGACTGGATACATGCAGAATTGCATGCAGGAATTCAAAATACAAAAATGATGGTGAGAATATTCCAACACCCTCCTGCAAGCTATACTATGAGGTATTAATAGAAATTGTGAAAAATAGGGCCTTGGTGACTAAGACCAAAGGTCACCCCATACAACAATCTAAATAATAAAAGAGGAAAGAGGGAAAACCCAGTGGGAAGAAATCCCTCCCTAAAAATAGACTAAAGGATGCTAATGTAGCATGTCATCAATCACCCCAGAAGGAGGCAAGTGTCCTTCTTTTCCAAAGAAGGATCGATCAATTTGAACTGGATCAGTATTGTGAGAAGGATGAAGGCTTCCATTCTAATAATCTGATCTGGTTCTCTGTCGATTAGTTGGATCACCAACAAGATCTACGACAAATCTGAGAGTAGTGGCTACCCATCGTGGAACAGGAGGAACATCAGGTGAGAGATCATCAGGTTCATGTGGAACCGGATCTCCCATTCACTAATCTGCTGAATCAGTTGCTAGATATTCAGGTTCTTGTGGATCTAGATCTAGCATTCTTTCAAAAATAGTTATCTTCCTCTTGGGAAGAAGTGGATCATGCTCCAAAAACATAATATGAAGATCATTATGGAGCATGTGATTTGAACCAACTGAGGTAGAATCAAATCCATGAATATGTAGATAGTTCTTTGATATCTCCTTTGAACCAACGTAGGTGAGATCATAATCAAAGGAACTATGACATGATGATGGTATCTTGGACTTCATATTAGATCCAAGAATTGGAAGATGGTTTCTTATGATCTCCTTTGAACCAACAGGGGTGAGATCAAGACAAAATCACAAAGGAGTGCATGAGTCATGAACCCAAACAAATGATAGAGTCTTCCATCTTCGGTGTGTGAAAATCCTCACAGCAGATCTAAAAGATGATGTATCTCACAAGAGAATAATTATGATTAAGCAAGAAAATAGAAGAAGAGTGATACATGCAGTATAATGAGCAACAGAATAATATGGTACAATAGAACTCAGATAGAATCAATAATACTTTGGTCATACTAGATTATTAATCACAAATGGACATATAAATAATACAATGCATGAGGAATTCGAATTAGCCTTCATGGAGTGATCAAAGGATCACTGGAGTGTCATCGGAGCACAACTAGGTGTCCTCATGATCATCAGAGCGCAACTGGAAGTCTTCATCATCATCAGTGGAGTCATAAATGCTCAAGTAACTGTCAACCATCAGTCAAACTAACTCTGGTAGGTGTAACTCAGTGTAACTAAGTGTAACTGAGTGTAACTGAGTGTAACTCAATGTAACTAAGAGTAACTGAGTGTAACTGACTGTAACTGACTGTAACTGACTGTAACTGAGTGTAACTGACTGTAACTGAGTGTAACTGAGTGTGACTGAGTGACAACTGGACTGGTAGGTGAAGAAGGGCGAGTTGCTCCCTAAAATCAAGGAAGAAAGGCACACTAAGCAACTGGAGGGCTAAAACTGAATAGTGAAAAGATCCTGGGGGCTGGCTAACTGAGGGCTAGGTGCTGGACTGATGACTGGGATGCATGCAAATTGCATGCAAACCCTAGAATGCATGCAAACCCTAAAAGGTGCATGCATGACTGAAAATGTAAAGGATCAAAATACTGGTGGGACTAGGATGGAGTATAGGAATATCCTAACACCCCCCCTTAATCCATCCTGGGCCCTGGTAACTAAGACCAAAGGTCACCCAATATAATGAATTATAACAATCAATAAACCAAGGAAGTGGGAAAATTTCATGGGAAACATACCCCCTCCTCAAAAATAGACTGTAATGCACACATAAAAATAAATGCTCCAAACTCAAGCATGTGTGATGCTTGGTCATATGTCTAGAGGTATCTTCTTCTTGGGAAGAAGTGGATCATGCTCAAAAGGCATGTGCTTGTACTTGCTCTTCAGATCGAATGTGATGAGAACAAATCCATTAGTATGAGAATGATCCTTGAACCTGTGATTCGAATCAGCTGAGGTAGGATCAAATCTGTGAAAGTGCATATAGTCTTTTGTCTTCTCCATTGAACCACCATGGGTGAGATTTTGCCAAAAATAACTATTACATGTTTGCTTGAAATCAAAATCAGATTTAAGACTTTCAAAACAGTTTCTTGAGATCTCCTTTGAACCAACAAGGGTGAGATCAAAACTATCATATGCATGAGAAATTATCTCAAGCGGGTGGCAATGGCCATATTCTTCAATAACCTTCTGAAAGCATGTGCTAATGATCATATAGTAGTATATAAGAGATGTTTGCTGAAGAGGAGCGAATGCATTACCTCCAATAGCTGATGTTACCTCCGAAATAATCATGTGATCATGATGCAAACCAACAAACTCTGGTGCAAGAGAGGATTTAGGACCTTCTGCAATATCTAGAGTGTGAGCTGGCACAGAAAGAGAAGAAAGTTTGAGCATGAGCGGAGAATCTGCAAGTTCTTTGTCAACAACTTCAATATGAGATGATACTGGTTCATGATCTGAGAGATCATCAAGGGGAGCGAATGCAACATAATCTGAGAGACCATCAAGAGGAGCGAATGCATCATGATCTGAGAGACCATCAAGTGGAGCGAATGCATCACCTTGCTTGCTTTTGAAGGGATTTGGACCAAATCCATCATTCTTTTTGCCGAATCTTTCATCTAGATGAACCCATAACTCTTTTGGAGTTTCAATATCAATGATGGTCGGGTACAATATGTAATCAGTCATAGCAAGCATCATTCTTCCAATGTGCATGTCACCTTTATTCAACCATTTAATCTTCTTTGTAGAGGATTCGAACTCTCTTTCAAAATAACAATCAAAGAGATCATGGCTCTTTAAATATGCTATTATTTTTGGTTTCCATTCATCATAGTTGAATAGAGAAAGAGGAGGGATTTCTTCTAAATTCATTGAAGATGTAGAGGACCTGCAAAAACAATATAGAATCACTGCAACTGCTACTGCCGCAAAAATGCAGATTCTGCTACAACTGCTGCACTCGAAATCTTGGTAATAACCTGCAAAAAACTCTCAAGAATGGAGATAAACAATTCTCTCAACATGCTCTGATACCATGTGAAAATCCTCACAGCAGATCTAAGAGATGATGTATCTCACAAGAGAATAATTATGATTAAGCAAGAAAATAGAAGAAGAGTGATACATGCAGTATAATGAGAAACAGAATAATATGGTATAGTAGAACTCAGATAGAAGCAATAATACTTCGGTCATACTAGATTATTAATCACAAATGGACATATAAATAATACAATGCATGAGGAATTCGAATTAGCCTTCATGGAGTGATCAAAGGATCACTGGAGTGTCATCGGAGCACAACTAGGTGTCCTCATGATCATCGGAGCGCAACTGGAAGTCTTCATCATCATCAGTGGAGTCATAAATGCTCAAGTAACTGTCAACCATCAGTCAAACTAACTCTGGTAGGTGTAACTCAGTGTAACTAAGTGTAACTGAGTGTAACTCAATGTAACTAAGAGTAACTGAGTGTAACTGACTGTAACTGAGTGTAACTGACTGTAACTGAGTGTAACTGAGTGTAACTGAGTGTGACTGAGTGACAACTGGACTGGTAGGTGAAGAAGGGCGAGTTGCTCCCTAAAATCAAGGAAGAAGGGCGCACTAAGCAACTGGAGGGCTAAAACTGAATAGTGAGAAGCTCCTGGGGGCTAGCTAACTGAGGGCTAGGTGCTAGACTGATGACTGGAATGCATGCAAATTGCATGCAAACCCTATAATGCATGCAAACCCTAAAAGGTGCATGCATGACTGAAAATGTAAAGGATCAAAATACTGGTGGGACTAGGATGGAGTATAGGAATATCCTAACATGGTGAAACTCCAAAAACATGTGCCAATGACCAAATAAGATTCCAAAGGAAGCATTTGATCAAGGAGGGTGAATGCATTGCCTCCCAAATCTGATTTTACCTCCAAAATACTCAGTAGGTCATCATCTTGCACATCAATAGGCTCATGGGAAGTAGAGATTGTGAAAGTCTCTTCAACTTCTAGAGTAGTAGCTGACATATCTTGATCAGAATTCGAATCATAAGATGGATCAAATCCTGAAACCATGTCTTGAATTTCAACTTCATGTGTGTAGAGTCCCCTCCCGTCATCCCAATGCAGGGGAGAGAACACTACCAAACATACGGGCTTCGTTCCAGAATCTTAGCCCCATACGTTACTCAATAATGGTTAATAATTAAAAACTTCTTGTGTGCAGACTCATACTTCAAATAAACACAGCGGAATAAACATACTAGCAAGCACACAAACAGTAATGCCTAACATATATACATATATCACAGCAGAGGATGATTCAGCATATAGAGACTCAATATCGTTCCAATGCCATGCATAGATTCCAAATTAAGATAATCAATTCATTTCATTAAACATGGACAATTTAACATATTGCAGAACACAAAATGCAAATAATTTATAATACAGAGAACACTTATCTTGAAGATGAAGTTGTCCAAACAACTGGCTATGTGAGAGCAACGTTCCACCCAACCATAGATCTCTGTCTAGCTTGTATTCTTTCAGCTGGGAGATCACCCCCAAGCTGGTTTGTGTATCCACTAAGGAGTAACTAGCTGGGCTAAGTCACAGCCATGGTTTCACTTAACAGTTATGTTAAGCCAACACCCAATTGGGTTTATCAAGCATACAAGAAGATAGAGGAGGGTAATGCTAAGCCAGTGAGCTCAACAGCAAAACTACAGGCATCTCAAATGAACTCAACAATCAGGCACCCACATTACCTACCACATCCAACACAAGGAAGGTCCCCTTCTTTGCTACACAGTCCCTCAGGAAACTCTTCCCTCCAGTGCTCTTCAGGATGGGAATAGAAAGGTCCGACTGCTAGCTTCCTGAGATTTCAGCCTTCACTGGGTTTATCAAGCAAAACCATCCTCTGCTCAATCATTTACACTTGGATTTCTCAGAATTCTGTCACAAATAACTCAAATCCATCACTGGTTTTCTGGGCTGCAAAAACTGGGTTTTCCTATGGATTTCGAGATAGTTAATACTCCCAAGTTCGCAACAAGGTTCATATCTATGGATCCCCCATTGGTTTTCACTGTCCAATACCAAATCTGGGCATTTTTGGCTCTTCAAAACGTGGGTTTTTGCAAAGTTGCGATTTCTAGTTTTTCTCATTGCTTGCAATTCGTTTTTGGGTGAAGAATGATGCTGGGTTGTTCCACAATGGATTCGGGATGAGGAAGAAGCAATCCCCATGAGGTAGAGTGACTTTTGGTACAAGAAAACAGAGCCCATACCTGCAAATACGAATTTCTGAGCTTCCCATGCTCCATTGAAGCCATGGTCTGAAATCTTCAACTGCTTTCTAACAATAGAAATAAATGTCATCAAGGAAAGTCAAAATGGGTTCTCCCAATGACATTTGGAAACATATGGCTCATCCTCACAGCCCCCTCACCACTCCCTAGTGGATACACATGGCCCCTTCTCATTGGTTGCTCCCATAGCCAGTTTTGGTATTTTATTGCAATATTAATATTTACATCAATCTACAATATTCCATGGCTTAATAGCACATGGGTATCAAAATATCACATACTTGCTTGTTTTAAATAAAATCCGAACATACACTAGTGGGGCCTTGGCCTTGAGCTCCACGCTAGAGAAACATACAATGCATGTATACAATATTTACATTAGAAGCCAATATTTCATAAGGGTCGAAATTGGAGTATTACAATGTGAATCTAAGCTACTACTGCAAAAAATTTCTACAACTGCAGAGGACTGCTGCAACTGTAGAAGATTTTGAAACTGCTGCAACTGTAGGAAACTGTTGCAACTGCAGAAAATTTCGAAACTGCTGCAACTGCATATTTTTGTTCATTTTGAACAACTTCATCTTGGGAGATGATTGAGGCCAAATAATGAATAGAAAGAGCACTGAAGGCAGTACTACTGAGCTTATTCTCCAAATGGCTAACAGCATCCTCTTCCTTCTTTCCAAATAATATATCCAATCTTGTCCAGTTATCACTTGGATGTTCTGCAGGATCAATGAGGTATTCCATATTGGAAAACATAACATTACATATTGTTGCTGAGGCTCTGTCACAATCATCTAGCCAATCTTCTTCCTCTTCATAGGAAACAAAATCTCTCTTAACACCAATACACATATTGAAAAGACCATATCTCTTCAGGTATGTTGTCATATTTGGTTTCCATTCTTCATAGTTGTATGAAGAGAGAGAAGGAATTGCTTTCAGATCCATGGAATATGTTGTTCAATTCGAATCTACTGCTGCAACTGTAGAAGGCATCAAAACTACTACAACTATAGGAAACTGCTGCAACTATATAGAACTTCGAATAGCCTGCAAAAACAATGGAGATCCATAGTAGCTAATGAATTTGAATCTATTGAAGATAGATTCGAATGATGGAGATAACCTGCAAAACCATGAGAATTATGAAAAGAAGATTTGTTGCAATTCGAATTGAACACTAGCTTAGGACACTGAGCTCATATGACTAATTCCTTCACACCTGGCTATACCTCACTGGATTGCTCTAGTTAATTCAAGGCAATAGCACCAAGATTTGTTGTGGAAACTCAGAGGCTTCTGGTGCTTAATGAAAGAAAGCTTCTCAAGGAATTGTTGCAACTGTTGCAACTGCTACTGCTGCAATTCGAATAGATGTTGTCAGCTCTGATACCATGTGATATTTTAGGAATAGGATCACTCAACAGTAGCAAGCCTCACTAGAATTCACTCATGTAGTGCAGAAAGAAGAAGAAGAAATGTTGAATCAATAATCATTCATTACACAGAAAATGGAGAAAAACCGTTGTATCATACATTAGTTGTAAGCTGGCACTCTGTAAAATGAATAATAACTGAATACAATCAAATGGATTCAAATGCCTCAAAGGTCATTCGAATTCTCCTCAAAGTGTGGCTTGGATAGCATAGGAGACATCATCCAAACTAGTGGTAGTGGTCATAAATGTCAGATAGTCAGTCAAATGAGACTAACTGAGTCTAATTGAGTGAATGGGCACTGATGTAGGGAAGGAGACTGCAATGTGGGCCCATCAGGAGCTGTCAGTAGTCAGTAGAGCTCAAACTAGTCTCAGTAGGTTCCTATCTAAGTGATTCAGTCAGTTAACTGATTAATCAGCCCCTGAATCAAGGAACTGAGTCATCAACCAACCAACTAACTGAAGTAACTCCTAAATAGGTGGAATAAGGCACACTTGTGCTCCAGTGATGAAAACAAGGGCGCATCAGTGGCTAGAAGGGCTACAACTGAGCAAAAACATGCTCCTGGGGGCTGCAAAATAAGGATTGGGTGTTGGGAGACTGCCATACTGATGAATGGATGCATGCAATTGCATGCAAATGCATGCAGATGACTAGATGCATGCAGATGACTGGATGCATGCAGAATTGGATGCAGGCATGCAAAATATAGAAATGATGGTGAGAATATTCCAATAGTCATAGTGCAACAATGATTTCAACTTCATGCCACATCATCATCTATGCCATGCCAAGTCATCATATCTGCCATATCATCATCCATGCCATGTCATCACTTCTTTCTCTTTCACTAAGTTCACTTTGACATCATGACCTTAGTTATTCCTTTGTCATTACTGAGATCCTTTGACATCAATGACAACCATATTATTCCATATTCCCAACATACTCCAGTAACATGCCTGCCGAGAAGAGAGAAAGAGGCGTCAAGAGGTGAAATTGGTTTAGATGAATTCACCTTGTTGGCCTCTATCCATTCGGTGTCTCACACTTCAAAATTGGTGAAAATAAAAACCTCACGTTACGCTAGGGTTTGACAATTTTTGTCTAAGTCTTGAATTAGCAGTTTAAACGACCATTTGGAAATGCCTACAAGGAGGTGTCCTTGTGCTAATAAAATTCATAGGGTGACATAGATTTGTTCCTTGTTGAATTGGTTATCCACCCATGCTTTCAGTTTTCCTTATGATGGTCACATGTGTAAGAAATCAATCTTCCAAAGTAGGAAATCATGTGCAAGAAATCAATACCGTCCATTCCATTAATTTCTTAATGTTTTTAAACAATATTTTGTTTTTTTTTCTTTTCTAATGCAATACAACTTTCCTTTTAGGTTTTTTTATTTTTCCTTCTATCTTTGGCTAAGAGAATAAAAATATATGACAATACATATGTTAGTAGTTAGAATACCTTGATGAGTATATCTCTAAGGTGGATGTAATTTTGTATGTATGAAAGGCCGAAGGGTAATGAGAATTATTCTCGCTTCTCTAATGATGTAATGTTTTGTTGACACATCTTTTTCATTTAATAAAAGGATGTTTTTTAGTTATGAAAAAAAAAAGTATACATTCAAATCTTTATTTTTTCAGTTTTAATACTGCAAAATTAAAGCTGCAAACATAACATATGATTGTAATATTTGAAAGTCCAAAACACTTTAATGAGAAATATTATTATTTTTAAATGAAGAACATAAAAGTGGAGGTACAATGATTGAGTGGTATCTCACTCTAGTGAAAAGTTCTTTTGGTTTCTTCTTTCTTTCTTTAGTTCATATCATTGACATCCATTTTGTTTGCACTAGACATTGTACCTAAACTATAGAGAGGTACAAGCTAGAACATCCAAAGAAAAACTGAAGGATAATGGTTTAATTTTTGTACCTAGGCTACAGAGAGGTACAAGCTAGAACATCCAAAGAAAAACAGAGGGAGAATGGTTTAATTTTTATAAATTCTGAAAGTATCATTCATGGAAAAGGTAAGGAAATATAAATCACATATAATCACTAAATCAGAAAGATATTACAAAGATCTGAAATGAAGGAATATGAAACATAAATGTAAACCATAAATATAAATATAAAGAATCCAGTTATGTCCACAAACTTAAAAGCATTTTCAGCATAAACATTTTTATCAAGAAATGAAATAGTAAGAGAGGTGATCAAACCGATCATAAACATCAACCAGAAAATAAGATCAACATATGTCTTATAGTATATTTCAGTCCAAAAATTCAGTCTTCAAAAACTTACATGAGAGTGTATCATATGTGTTTTAGTACAATAGCTTAAGCACTTCTAACCCTTTTCTAGAACAAAAAACCAACCCTAATCCCTCCTATCACTGTTATTTTTATAATTACATGAAGGAAGTTTAAGATCCATCTTTTGAGGATTTGAATCCATTCTAGAATTTATATACAAAAAGGAATCTCCAAATATAGTAAACTAATTCTCAAAAGTAGGCATTCATATCTATATCCAAAGTTGTGTCATTTGGAGTTTGTTAGACAGCTATAAGATGAATCATTTGGATCTTAGATTTGTCTAGCTACCGCTGCCAAAATGGTCAATCCATCCAACTCTTTTGACCTCTTGAGGAGACGAGCTTGCTCTGCTTCCATGACCTGAACCTTGTTTGACAACTCTTCATTTTGCTTGGTTAGGTCTCCATTTTGTTTGGTTAGCTCTTTGATTTGTCCCCGTGCATTCCTTTTCCTTTTTAAGACCTCTTTAGCTACTGAAATGAGCTCTTGATAATGGTTATTCACCTCTTCCAGATCCTCCCTTAACCTTCTATCATAAGCTTATCATTCACATCATTGAAGTATTCATTTTGTGCTTTATACTGTTGCAATGATTTTTTGAGAATTTCAATCTCGAAATCTGTCTGAATTGTTTCTTGATGTACTGGATCTTTAATTGAGCTTGATGGAGTTTCTAGCTTTTTAATAAGAAGTTCTTCTCATGCTTCATAGCCCTTCTCTGACTCTTTTTCATTTATTTCTTTTGTTGAAACCTCCAAATGGAAATTTTTTGAGCTCAATCCAGGTTCAAAGCTTTGAATTGCTTCTTCCTCAAAAACTTCACAACACTTTTTCAATGGCTCTATCAAACCCTGGTAATTTTGCTCTGTATCTTCAAAGAATTTATGTGGATTTAAATCTACCATTTTAGCCTTCTATTCTTCATAACTTGAAGAATCCTGAATTGCATTAACTTTTTCCTTTTCCAACTTAAGGTTTAGAGTTCTTTTCATATTCAATCTGAGCTTGTTGGATGCCCTAGTCTTAGGTCTCCATTTGGGCACTTCGGGATCAACTATAGTCTGGATATCATCATACGTTTTGGGAGAAGAAAACATTCCTTCCTCTATAATTCTCTCTTTGGTAACAGAAGGAGTATCAAGGGCATTAGAAATCTCTTTATCATGTGAGGCCAAGGGTTCTTCCTCTGATATATGTTTATGTTCTGCATCATTCGGCTTTACAAACTTTTCCTGCAGACCACACTCTTCAGCTTGATTTACTTCTTTGACCGTGTTCCTTTTAAACATGTTTATGATGTTGGGTTGTATTCTTGGAAAAGGCTTTCTTCCAGGTTCATTCTTCAGCATACTAACTAATCTTTCGTCTTCTTCCAGGTTTTTGTTTTTCTCTGGTTCAAACCCTTACTAAAATAAGAAATGTGGGCAACCACGATTTCTCTTTTCCAGCTTTGTTAACACTATTAACTTAACTAGGCTATGATGAAGAAAGATTGGTTCATATGATCCTAATGACCCTTTACCCTATTATACATTTTTATGAGTCTTTTTAAAAGGTAGAAGGGTAAATTCCTTTTTAATTGACCATTCAAATGCAATAGGAACCTGAAGTGGTACTTGTAAACTATGGCAAACCTTTCCTCACAAGTGATGTAGGGTTGCACAGTGACAATGACCTCCTGTCATTCAGGTCTCACAGTACTGAGATGAATTCCTTTGTTCCAGTCAAGAGATTCGAATTCGGGTAACAAATATGAGCCTGGATAAAATTTGAATGGAATTTTCTTGAACCAATGCTCCCCCTCAATGGCTATACTAGTTGCCTCGACCATCGATTCTTCTATAAATTCAAACTTTAGGGTCTTATAACTAACATAGGAGTTTGAACAGTTATGAGTGAAAGAACGAGTGACCTGTAAATTGTAACCTGTAACTTTCTCAAAAAATACGAACCATCCATCCCTCCTGAACAGTTCTACGCACTCAGGGAAATCATTCACCCATTCGGTGTTCATTGGTTCCAATATACACAACTTGCCACTCTTCTTCATGCTTGCTATGCTTGAAACGAGCTCCTTCACTGGTGAAAAAATGGCGTGAAGGTGGAATAGAGCTAGGATTAATAGGTGGCCTCCTCTGTTCTCAAAACATTCGTGAAGGAATGATCACACCTGACAAATGTTACATCCTACCTGACAAAACCTTGGGGAAATCTCTCATCATAGCTAGTGCATAAACTTAGATAGGTGCCGATCAAGCTCTTTAATGATTTCAGGATTCCGGAACATCCATATGCATGAAGCTAAACGATTGCACTACCGGAATGTACTAAGTTACATTTCATAGTTGAAATGTTCACACAATCTCAACACAATGGTTAGGAAAATATTAGCTTATGTTTTGAAGAACAAAAGGAAGACAAATTACTTATAAGCCAATGTTTAAATCACAAATAACAGTAAACATTAAAACTAAGGAGTAAATAATAAAACTAAAGTATATAACATTAAGCTAATGTTTGAATGATATAACAAAGTAAATAACATAAAAAAGAAAAACAAGGAAGAGAAATTAGAATTGAGGTACAATTTTAAGCTCCAACACATTTCATCTTTCTTCTTTGGCTCATTATTTTTTCTTTAGGAGTAGCTTATATTTATTTTTCCAATCGTTGCATTGCAATCTATGTTTTTGTGAGCATTTACTTTCAATGTTATCCATTCCATTATTTTCCTAATGTTTTTTACAATATTTTAAATTCAAAATTTAGCATATGATTTTAGTATTTGAAGCCTATAACATTTTGTTTTTCAAAACATTTTAAATCAGAAATATTTTTTGAAATGAATAAATGTAAAGTGAAGGTACAATGATTGAGTGGAGTCTCACTCTAATGAACAGTTTTTTTTTTTCTTCTTTCATTTTTATAGTCCAGTACAACTTTCATTGACATCTTTTCTTTCTTTTTTCCATTCCATTACAACTTTCATTAACATGTTTTCCATCATTTTCTTTAGCTCATAGGTATTCAACTGAAACACGTTGTGAGAAATAAAACTCTACAATGTAATACATTTTATTGATAAACACCAAAATTATTTATATACATACAGAACCAAGAAGAGGAAGTTATGTCTCTGTAACTTATTAACTAAATAAAATTGTTAACTAACTAATGATATAACTAACCCCAAAAGATTAGTCAACATTACCCCCTTAAACTAAAGGAACATCTGACATGCCAAGCTGCATTTTGAATTTTTCAAATTTTTCATGACCAGGTGCTTTAGTAAATATATCTGCAATTGATCTGAAGTAGAACAATGTGTCAAATGAATGTTGTTGGCCTCAACATGATGTCTAATCAAGTGATATTTAGTGTTTATGTGTTTGGTTCGATCATGGAATTTGGGATTCTTGTCCAATTGAACTGCAGAAGCATTGTCAAGAAAGAGAGGCATTGAAGGAAGTGATGACATACCTACCAAAATAGGGTTTCAAGTTGCTTTTACACCAAAGTAGCAAAACTGCGTAAGTGGCCTCAGGGAAATGCCTGCCATAGTTTGTGGGTTGAAGAAAATTCCCGCACCATATGGTCATCTTGTAGGTTGTTGTTTTTTCTACCTGACCATGTTCTCATATTGACTTGGAAGTGTCTAAAGAAGAAGTTATGGATCTGGCAAAACAGGCACTCAGGCAGATTGGACCAACTCTAGGAAAGTGCAAAAATTATCTAAGTGTAAAATCACTAAAACTGCCTAAGTGACCTCAATAAAATTCCCGCCATGTCTTGTGGTTGATGTATTCAAATATTTTGATAGTATGGATCTCTAGAATGTTGTTTGGTGCATCCAACCATGGTCTCAGATTATCCAAAGAGTCTCTGAGGAGGAAGATATCAATGTTCCAAAAGTGCCTCCAAGCTTGATTTGCACTACTCCAGTAACATGCCCGTCGAGGAGAGAGAAAAGGGATTCAAGAGGTGAAATTGGTGTATATGAAGTCACCTTGTTGGCCTCTATCCATTCGGTGTCTCACACTTCAAAATTGGGGGAAAATAAAAATCTAATGTTACCCTAGGGTTTGACAATTTTTGTCGAAGTGATGAATTAACAGTTTAAAAGGCCATTTGGAAATTCCTACAAGGAGGTATCCTTGTAGTAATAAAATTCATAGGGTAACATAGATCTATTCCTTGTTGAAGTGGTTATCCACCCATACTTTCAATTTTCCTTATGACGGTCACATGTGCAAGAAATCAATCTGCCAAAGTAGGAAAAATATTGTTTTGCATATTCATAAATTTGGCTAAGTGTTGAATTCACAAGGCTAAGGGGCCATTTGTAAATGCCTGCAAGGAAGTGTTCTTTTTCTGATAAAATTCATTAGTTGGCATGGTCTTGTCCTTTGATGAACTGGTCATCTAGTCATGGGTTCAGATTCTCCTCTAGAGTTCACACGTGTGAAATAGAAGCCTACCAAAATGAGAAAAAGGTTGTTTTCTTGTTCAAATGTAGGTTGGTAAGGAATTTGGAAATGCCCGCAAGGAGGTGACTTTTTGCTGATAAAATTCATTAGTTAGCATGGTTGTATTCCTTGATGAACTGGCTATCCAACCATGGAGTCAAATTCCTATTTGGTGCTCTCACGTGCGATATTTTGGCCTGCCAAAATAGGTGAAAAATAACATTTAATAACACCTTATGATATTCCCACAAGGACTTGTAAAATGCCCCCAAGCGCTTGTAAAAATCCCGCAAGGGCTTATGGAATACCCACAAGGGGCTTAAGGAATAAAAATCTCCCAAGATATTTATTATTCGCACAGGGGATAAATAAATGCCGACAGGGGATTAATTATGCCCACAGGGGCTAAAGAAATGACCGCAAAGGCTTAAGGATGCCCACAGGGGATAAGATTAAATCCCGTAGGGTCTTAGAAATGCCCGCATGGGCTTAGGAATGTACGCATGAAGAAGCATATGCCCACAAGGGCTAAAGCTCATGCCCGCAAGGAAGGGCTTAAACACTTATGCCCACAAGTAAGCAATGGAGGGCTTCTATGCCTGCAAGTAAGGGATTGAAGACCTATTCCCATAGGAAGAGGTGTATTCCCACAATGTAAGGGCTTATTCCCACAAGGGATTATACCCACGGGGCTTAAAGATATTCCCACAAGCACTTGCAAATGCCCGCAAGATATGCCCGTAGGCCATGCCCGTAGACTCACATGCCTCTGGGACTTATATGAACCCGATGAGATCGAATTTATCTTTTTGATTCCATGTTTTAATTAATATCAAAAAGAGGTTTCAATTGTTAAAAAGATAACAATACTAATTCATCACCCCCTCTCAGTATTGACCAATATTCGAACATGTCATTCAAAACCATGTCAAATTTCAGATATATATGGTATACACCCCAATTTTGAGCTTCTTGTGGTTTCGAGAATAGTTCATTCTCTACTAAACAAAGGAAACCACGTGAAGTTGGAAGCTCTAATTATGCCCCCCCCCCTCTCACATCACTCTCAATTTCCCCATACCTAATTTGAAATATTAAAGAACATCCAACATACTCTATTATACAAAAGAAGAGCATATAAAGATCATCATGATATAAAAGATATAAACACGTGCCTCTACTTTTCAACAATTAAATATCATTCATCTTCTTCATCATCCAACTCAACATATGTCTCAGGTTCTGGTTCAGAATAGATGTTGATGAAAGGCTCATTCACATCAACATCATCATCAACGTCATCTTCGCTAATATAGTCATCGACATCGTCAATGATATCATCGTCTGCTACATTTGGATGATCAAAATCTTCAACTTCTTCATCTAACAGATCAACTGCAGCCACCTGCTCCTGATCTGAATCATCATCATCTTCTTCTTCTTTGTGGTTATCTTCATCATCTACATGATTATACTTTACTGGTCTTCATCTTGGATCGTATTTAACAACATATGACCAACCTGCTTTACCTGGTACCTCTGAGTAAAAGACTTGCACGCATTGACTTGGAAGAACATAAGGCTCTGTACTTGGTTCAAATTCCCTTGTATTAACCATGGTAAATCCATTATCATGCTCCATAACAGTTCTTTCAGGATCACGTTCATGCATCTGTCGCCTGTACCACTTCACCTCAAACAAAACTATTTTAAAGGAATTAAAATCACACTCAATTATGTCCTCCAAATGATCATAGTACCTATTTTCAGTTTCTTCTGGATGTCTGTCACTTCCAGAGGAAACATTGGTGACCTTAAACACTGCAGTTATCCCACAATCTGAGGTTTTCATCTTATCATCCAACTTTTTGATACGAAATTTACAACCATTACACCACATAGCCTTCTGATGTTTCAACTTTAACATTGAAAATAAGTAAAAAATACATTGTGAATTAATAAACATCATATAGGAATTAGAAAATATATTTGAATAATTAAACAAACCAAATACATTGCAAAAATGGGAAGTAACTAGAAAAATGTGGGTAAACAATTTACTTGCCTTTTTATCTTTTAAACCATAGGCTAAAACAACTTCCCTTTGCGGCGTAAGATCAAGAAGTTGATGTCGATGACGATGAGATGTTTTAATCATCTTACTGACCCCTTCCCATGATAACCTACTGAAGTGTTCTTCACAATATTCTATCCAATGCTCCATCCAATCAAGGTTGTATGCAATGTATAAATGTAAAGCATCCCACACTCAAGCAACTATATGAAAAAATAACAATTCAATATCATTAATTAGATATCATTAAAGGCATAGTTTAATATAGTTGAATATGCAGGATTAATAAATAAATAAAAAATCAGTATGATAAAATAAAATTGGAAAAATACATGTGTAATATATTAATTCCACAAAATCTAATAGTTACCTTTCACAGTCCTCATTGTACCCTTCCCCAATAGGACATCCCCTTCGAATTTGTTGATGGAGTTGAGATGCCAAATGCGAGGCACATTCTTATTTTCTTCTAATTTAGGTATATATGCACTAATATACACCATGCATTGATATACCATATATCCCTCAACCATAGAACCCTCAGGACGTGCTCTTTGTCTAAAAATATCCTTCAATGACTTCAACTTCCTCTACAACATCCACATCGACCTTGTGTGTACTAGTCCACATAATTCAATCTCCTCAACTTGGTGTATGAGGTAGTGTTCTTGTGCATTGAAAAATGCTAGAGGTAGATACTGTTTCATTTCACACATTAGTCGGGGAATTTATCTCTTCCAATACCTTATATCTTCTTTATGGATTTCTTTCGATTAAAGCCACCTACAAATGATGCAATAAAATAATATCAAGCCATATATAAAATTTCCGGGCAAAACATAATATGTCAATAAGTTCCGCTACAAATCACAGATCGAGTACATTTTCCATATAAAACATTACTTACCTCATGTATTTTCCAAGAACATAAATAATTTGGTTTATGTTGTTGTCAAAGTCATCTGGGAGAGACAAAGGTAGAACATACTGTATCAAAAACACATAATTATTATTTATTTCCAAATAAGAGAATAAAATTAATAAAATAGTGCATACAAATAAGGAAATATATTATAAACTCATAATTACCTTAATGAATGTATGCTAGTCCTATGTTTTAACCCTAGAAAAATCACCTTTTTCATTAAGATATTCTTTATGTTAGACAAAAACCCCGTCGGAAGCCTGATTTTTCTGATGACCTCTTTTACAATATTGCTATGTTGCTCTGTCAAGCACCAAGGAAGACTAATATTCCATTGACGGCAATCACCATTAGAATTAATGATCACACTTTTCAATGTGTTATTAGCTTCTTAGATGCCACTACAAATATTTCCAATTCTTTCTTTTCCAGTCCTTCCATCTAATATTTGCCATAAAATTTCTGTTATGTTCTTCCTGATATGCATTGTATCAAACAAATGAACTATTTGTAGGTGCTTGTAGTATGGCAACCTACTGAATTGCATCGGGTAAATTTTCATTCCTCATGGAATCCCATTCGTGCCTTAACGACGTTCATGAAACATCAACAAAATCAAATTAACACTAATTAATCAATAGAGGTACATACCACGCTGAACATAATTCACTAAAAAAAACAAATATTTATATAATATATGATGCATGTTGAATGGGATTGTCATTGATGTCAAAGGAGTTCAGTGAATGACAAAAGGATAACCAAAGACATGATGGCAGAGTAAACTCAGTGCAAGACAAAGGAATGATAAAGGAAGTAATGACATGGCAAGTATGATGATGTGGCATGTATGATGAGGCTGGAAAGACACATGATGGTGTTCTGGTTCTATCAGGAAGTCAGTGTTGTAATCTGAAATTGTTTTGGAAAAATATGGCAAGTTTGTGAAACTTTGGAAATTGACTAAGTATGAAAAAGTAGTCAAAACTACTCTAAGAGAATGCCCGCCATAATTCATGGTTTGAATAAAATGCCCACACTAGCCTAGCAGGCTACAGCTTGTTGAAGTGGCTATCTAGCCATGGTCTCGGTTTGGCTTAATCATTTCTGAGGAGAAAGTTATAAGTCTTCCAAAATAGGGTTTCAAGATAAAGCTTGGAGAAATTCTTGGAAATGGCTAAGTGTTGGAAAACTGGTCCAGGTGGCCTTGGGAAAATGCCCGCCATACCTCATGGGAGAATGATAAAAATTATATGGAACTATCATGCTCTAGATTTTCAAAGATGCTATCCAACCATGGGCTTATTTTTCACAGAATGTGTTTGATGACAAAGATAACAACCTTCCAAAACAGGGTTTCAGGTTGTTTTTACACCAAAGTAGCGAAAATCCCTAAGTGGCCTCAGAGAAATCCCCGCCATAGTTTGTGGGTTGAAGAAAATGCCTGCACCATATGGTCAACTTGTAGGTTGTTGTTTTGTCTACCTGATCATGTTCTCATATTGACTTAAAAGTGTCTGAGGAAGAAGTTATGGATCTTCCAAAATAGGGTGTCAAGTAGATTGGACCAAGTCTAGGAAAGTGCAAAATTGTCAAGTGTAAAATCACTAAAACTGCCTAAGTGACCTCAGTAAAATGCCTGCCATGTCTTGAGTGTGATGTCTTAAATAATTTTGAGAGTATGGATCTCTAGAATGTTGTTTGGTGCATCCAACCATGGTCTCAGATTGTCCAAAGAGTCTCCGAGGAGGAAGATATCAATCTGCCAAAGTGCCTCCCAACTTGATTTGAAATACTCCAGTAACATGCCCACCGAGGAGAGAGAAGGAGGCTTCAAGAGTTGAAATTGGTTTATATGAAGTCACCTTGTTGGCCTCTATCCATTGGGTGTCTCACACTTCAAAATTGGTAAAAATAAAAATCTCATTTTACCCTAGGGTTTGACAATTTTTGTCGAAGTGATGAATTAAAAGTTTAAAAGTCCATTTGGAAATTCCCACAAGGAGGTGTCCTTGTGCTAATAAATTTATAGGGTGGCATAGATATGTTCCTTGTTGAAGTGTTTATCCACCCATGCTTTCAGTTTTCCTTATGATGGTCACATGTGCAAGAAATCAATTTCCCAAAGTAGGAAAAATATTGTTTTGCATATTCAGAAATTTGGATAAGTATTTACCAGTATTCCAAATATACATAAATAATTTGGCATACCTTGATGATTTCTATTATATTCCAAATTCCATAGGTGAGGTGTCATTCTTCATGGTTTTTTTCCATTCTCTTCTTTACCATTGAATTTTGCTTTGTTTGTAGTTCGATAACTATGGTTCTTAGGAAGAAAGTGCCTATACTCATCAAACACTTCCTTTACTAAACTCCTTGAACGACGAGATTTTATCCTGGGATTGCAAAATGGACATGCAAATTTACCCTTTGTTTGAATACCTACAAGATATATGAATTAGTGTAGCGAATTAGAATTACCATTTGAAGTAATGCATGATATTTTCAATAGATATATATAATATTAAAGAACAAAAGAAAGTAACAATATACCACAAAAATGTGTTAACCCAGGAGCATCATGAATTGTAAATGCAAGTATTATGTGGAATTGAAATCGTTTTTGCCCTATTGGTCTAGAATGACGCCAACCCATAACTTCAACAACTCATCGATAAGAGGCTCAATATATACGTTCATATATTTAACCTAGTACTTACCTAATTGGTCCAACATACATGATCAATTATATTTAGCTATATGTCATTATATATCAAAGACATAATTATCATGCACGAAACAAATAAATGAAATATTTAGTGATCATACTTTCAAGTAAAAAAAATACAAATTAATTAAATACCTAGAACAATCATTGCCAACATTGTTGGAATATTGTCCCCATCATTTTTCAGTTTTGCATGTATGCATGCATTTTTGCATGTATTCATGCAATTTTGCATGCATCTAGTCATTTGCATGTATCTAGTCATCACCATGATGGTCCTCCCAGCACCGAGAGCTTGTTCCTAGCTCTCCAGAGCCTATCTACATCCCCTGATTGGCCTCCCACCTACCTAATGTGCCTTCCTTGACTTTTCTGCATGACTAGTGTGCCTTTCTCACCTACCATAGCCATCTTGGGCGCCTTTGCTCACCTACCATCAGTTATCACTCAGTTAGGGTGCCTTTTCTCACCTACCAGGAGTTATCACTCAGCTGGTGGTTGGAATGACTAGTTCTTCCACTGATTGCTCATTCTAACTACCCATAGCTCCTAGTTAACTAGTTTTGGAGTGCCACTTGTCCTATGACAGCCTCATGCACCTCCCTTGGAGTCTCCCTTCCCTGATTTATGCCTAGATATTTCTGTTAGACTCAGTTAGACACACTTGACTGACCATTACCATTTATGACTGATACTACTGACTGGATGATGTCTCCACTATTATCCAAGCTAGACTCTGAGTTCAGGAATTCAAATGCCCTACTTGGCTAATTCGAATCCTATATCATGCACCTTGCAGTTCTTTGTACTCATTCACTTACATTCTTATTCATTGTATTATACTGATACTTTGTCTATTATTCTATGTTTATGAGTGATCATTGAGTGTCTCCTTCTCTTCTTCTTTGCAACATACTTGAGAGTTTGATTGTGAGTTGCTACAGTTGTTATATCTCTTGCAGATTCTTACATGGTATCAGAGCAAGAAGCAGCTATTCGAATTGAATCCATTGCAGCAGTTGCAGCATTTCTTTGAGCAGCTATCTTTCACTTGTGCACCAGAAGCGTTTGAGTTTCCCAGCAAATCCTGGTGCTATTACTTGAATTCATTGGAGAAATCCAGTGAGGTCTAGCCAGGTGTGAAGGACTTAATCTATGTGCCAAGTGTTCTTAAGGTAGTGTTCATTCGAAGTGTAGCATTCTCCATCATCACAACTCTTCTTGTTTTGCAAGTTTATTCACATGTTCAGAATCTTCTTCAACTATTCGACCTTCTCTGTTCAGATGGATCTAAAGCTTAGATCTTCTAGTGACGTTGAGTGGAAATCCAAAATGACTCTCTTCATGAGATCAAAGAGCTTCACCCAAATACTCAACGGAACGATGGTAGAACCAACCAGTGCAGTTGAAAAGTCCAAGTACTTGGATAGGCTTGATGAAGAAAATTGTCTCCTCCTCTCAATTTATGAAGATCATTACTTCCATTTCATCGATATTACATCTCCTAAAGAGGTTTGGGATAAGATCGAATCCCTTTTTGGACCGAAAGATGATATGCAAGGACACAAATTGGAGAATGAGCTCATATGTTTGAGTCCTGATAGCTTCGAATCTATAAATTCCTTTCTCACCAAGTTCAAAAGCTTGATATCATAGTTGAAAATATATGAGATAGTGAAAGAAGATAAGCAGCTTATACTTACCATTCTCTCAAAGTTTGGGGCAAACTTCTCAGTTTTTGTCTCAACTTTCTAGTCAGCTAGGTTGTCCATTCCAAAGCGGAAGTTTTCCTCATTTGATGATTTCACCCAATATCTTACTCAAGAGGAAGAGAATTTGATCTCTATGGGAATGATCAAACCCAAATTGGATTCATCTCTTATAGCTCCAGAGAGAGCGAATGGTAAAGGAAAGCAAAAGAATTCTAACAAGAGAAAAAATGGTACAAGGTCTACAGATAGCCCCTACCAGTCTAATAGAGCTTCGAACTCAAGGAAGACCAAGAATTCTCAAAAGAGAAAATACAAGTGCACCTACTGTCTTAGAGGCCTTCATCCTAAGAGTGCTTGTATGAGGAAATCCATAGATTTGATGGCTCAGTTGCTCGAGAAGAACAATCTTCCTATTCCTGCATGTACAAGGAAGAAATATATTGATACTGAATCTTCTGGATCTAAATGCAAAGAAAGATGTCATGCCCTCATGGAAAGTGCATCATTAGATTCTTCTTTCATTATAGATTCAGGAGCCACAAGACACATGTCTTCCTCCAAAGATCTCTTGTCCGATTTCGAAAGCTCAATGGGCCCTTCGATCAGATTGGGCAATGATTCAGAAATCTCCTCTCAAGGGATCAGAAGAATCAATCTTGACTCTGGGTATTTTTCTAATGTGTTGTATGTTCCTTCTCTTGTAGCAAATTTAGTCTCAGTATACCAAATGACTCATGTTGGAGAGCCCAAAAGGGTGATCTTCTCTCCAAATGAAGTCGGAGTACAGAACAGGGCTTCAGGGGAAATCATCTCAAAAGGTATTGCAAATTATGAGACCAAGCTCTATGAATTTTCACACTTCTTACATCTCTCAAAGGAGTCTGCTCTTAGCTCTCATACTCATGAAGAGAGTAGACTGTCTCATCTAAACTACAAGCATTTTGCAAGATCAAGATGTGGTTGAAGGTCTTTAGATTAGCAAGATTACTCATGACACCTGCAAAGGTTGCTTGAAGGGTAAGGATGGATATAAGAAGATTGAGAAAAAGAGGACTCTTGAAGTAGTGTGAATGCTAGATCTAGATCCACAAGAACCTGAAGATCTAGCACCTTTCGATTCAAAACCCATGGTAAAAGGGACCATCATCACTACATCAACTGGTGATCTTATTGAAGATCCATCTTTATCAAATTCTAGTTCTTTTGGAAAGGATCTCACCTATTATAGCTCAAGGGAGATATCAGAGATCTACATGCTTCTTCAGAAGTAGGTTCATGATGGTTACAATTCTGATTATGTTCCAAATTCATCAGACTCAAAGTTTGGGAGTGATGATGAGCTAGGTTCATCTGCTTCTTCACATAAACTTTCATATTCAGAGTTTGAGAGTGACAATGAGTTTCAAGAGAGAAAATCTCCATCACATGGTAGTTCAAATTCAAAGTATGAGACATCAGCTTCACATGTTTCCTTTCATGACATTCCAGATTTTGAGATTACCCATGATGATGAGCCAGTCTCGCTTGCTTCTCTTCATGAGATTTCAGATTCAGAGTTTGCATGTGATATTGAGCCAATTTTTCTTGCTCCTCCTCATGAGATTTCGGATTCAGAGCTTGAAAGTGTTGGGGATTTTCAAGAGAGTGAATCTTCATCACATAGCATATCAGATTCAAAATATGACAGTGATGAAGAGAAAATGCTGGATCCATATCCACAAGAACCTGAAGATCTAGCAAATACTAAAGAAGAAGAAGAAATGGGAGATTCAGTTCTTTATGATCTCCTAATGGATTTTCCTCCTCTTCCAAAATGGGAAGCCACTACTCTTACATCTTCTAAAGATCTTGTTGGTGATCCAGCTGATCGACGGAGAACCAGTTCGGATTTTAAGAATGGAAGGGTTCATCCTTCTCACATTTCTGGTTCATTTTGGATCGATCAACCCTTCTTGTGAAAAGAAGGTCACTTTCCTACTTCAGAGGTAACTTATGATATGCTACTTTGGCACCCTACAGTCTATTTTGAGGGAGGGATTTCTTCCCACTGGGTTTTCCCTCTTTCCTCACTTGTTTTATCTAGATTGATTGTATGGGGTGACCTTTGATCTTAGTCACCAGGACCCTATCTTATTGTTTTACAAGGTGACCTTTGGTCTTAGTCACTAGGGCCCTATTTGTCCCCATAATATAGCTTGAGGGGGGGTGTTGGAATATTCTCCCCATCATTTTTTATTTTTGCACGTTTGCATGCATCCAGTCATTTGCATGCAATTGCATGCATCCAGTCATCACCATGATGGTCCTCCCAGCACCTAGAGCTTGTTCCTAGCTCTCCAAAGCTTATCTACATCCCCTGATTGGCCTCCCACCTACCTAATGTTCCTTCCTTGATTTTTCTGCATGACTAGTGCGCCTTTCTCACCTACCACGGGCAGTTTGGGTGCCTTTGCTCACCTACCATCATTTATCACTCAATTATGGAGCCTTTTCTCACCTACTGGGAGTTATCACTCAGTTGGTGGTTGGAATGACTAGTTCTTCCACTGATTGTTCATTCTAACTACCCTTAGCTCCTAGTTAACTATTTTTGGAGTGCCACTTGTCCTTATGACAGCCTCATGCACATCCCTTGGAGTCTCCTCATGCACCATACTTGAGAGTTTGATTGTGAGTTGCTACAGTTGCAAGATCTCTTGCAGATTCTTACAAACATTGTGTGCTCTCTCTTGATCGACATCCAAGGAGGAAGGTTATTGTTTATAACAAAATCCGGCCACACTGAGTAGGTAGAATGAAGCTCTCCAAATGGATTGATACCATCAGCTGCCAACAAAATTTTACTATTACGAGGCTCTTCTTTGAAAATTGGCCACTTTTCTTCGATGTACCTCAATGCAGAACCATCCACAGGAATTCGAAAAACATTGTCTCGACTTCTATTCTTTGCATGGAAATCCATAAACGGTGCTGTACTTTGACACCTGAACAACCACTGTAAACGTGGAATTATCGGAATATAACAAAGAACTTGGTGAGGCACCTTTTTTGTCACTTTATCGGTTCGATACCTACTTGTTTGACATTGTGGACATTCATTTTCTAATGCATATTGTCCATAGTATATGATATGATCATTAGGACATGCATCAATAGCTTGATACTCCATTCCAAATTCTTTCATAATCACATATATCTCTCGATATGTCTGTGGTAAAATATTTGACGTTGGTAATAGAAATTCACCTAACAATCTACAAAATTCAAAAGAATAAGTCAATGTAAACAATATTAATCATCAATATCGCATCCATACTTTACAAATTAGATAAAAATAGCAATATAGGAAAAAATTCAACCCTTTATGTACATGTGAACATGCAGACATAAATAATTAACAAATTACATACCTTAGTATCTGTGTGAGACATGTGTTTGATAAACCATTCAAAACCTTCAAGTTCACTAACAACAATATAGTAGATAGAAGATTTGTTTTTGAGCCTTCATAAAGAGGTTGACGTCACTTCTCGAGTAGAGGATCAACATCATGACTGTCATCCTATTTGTCCTCATCCATTGGAGCAAATGTGTCTTGAATCAATCTATGTATCTCATCTTCCTAAATTGTATCACTAATGTTATCTCCATCCATATCATCATTAAGAACTTGATCAGCTTCAATATTCTGATCTACATGTTCGTCACCCTGTAAATGAGAATTTATGCTAGTACTTGGAAAATCACTCTCTGGAGGGCGGAAATTTGGGGGCATTGTCTATATATTTACGAAAAACGGAGTAAAATTAGTGTGTAGAACATATAATAAAATGATAAGACATTCTACTGAAATTCATGACATGATGAGAATTACAGAGAATACATTAAAAATTGAATAACCTCTTACCAAGGGACGATATTCATAACCTCCTTCGGTGTGCCCCTTCTCCCTACAATGGATTTCAGCTATTGCTATTAAAAGTCTTCTTCTTTGCAAGCCCCTGCAATCAGAGCAAGGGCAATAATATTTTCCTTCTCCCCTTGCCTCTAATGCCACTCTAAATTGAGCAAGCTTCCTTGAATTTTAATTCATAGTGGCAAATCCTTGTAATGACAAGTAATTGTCGTACCTACACCATACAAAAGAGTAACTTGTAAAATACATTAGATATAAGTATATTTCTAAATACAATATATTATATACCAATTTCTATAACGAAAAACATGAAGACTAAAGTTTTCATTGATTCCAACAAGTGTTGTGCAATAACCTTTGATTTAATCACAAGGAGACCTTGATAGTTTGGGCATTGGAACACTAGGTGGCCCAAATGGTCCAAGTAAAAATTGTCCTTGATGCATGCTTACCTTTTATGAATTTACTAGATGATTATTGAGTATGACTCTCTCTAGTTTTGGATATGGTTGATAAAGAATGTATTTAGGAAACACTTGTTGTTGGTATCTGATTGTATGGCTTATATTATTGGACAAACATACAAGAGAAAACAAAGAACAAGGGTGGCAGAACCATGTGACACAGTTGAAGCTCATAGTTCAAGTGTTGAAGAATCCAAGGCAATAACAAGCATAACTGTAAGTTCTTGGATACTACTGAGGTGGTTTTCAATTCTGATTTCGGGTTTAATAGAACTATAGAAAAAAGAAGAGGTTTAATTAGTAATTAATATATAATCATTGTATGCAAATCCTATTAAAACATGTAAGTATAACTAATTAATCACACGAAATATATGTAGCAATGCTAAATTTAAAAAAAAAAATTGTTCAAACATGTTGCATGTTAAAAAAAATCCTGAAATTTTGTTTTCATAACATATAGACAAAAAAATATAAAAATACTAACCTTTCAAGTTCAAAATCGGAGCAATGTAGAATATCTGAGCTCAAACAATCACCACGAAATTTGTCGCAAGTTCAAATCCGGGGTCAATCAATCACCAGGGACCTTGTCGCAACTATAGCTAATGTGTCAAAAATTGTCTTAAAGTATGCATTTACAGATCGACGATCGTTTCTATATCGACGAAAATGCATGAGTTGACCCACACGTAAAAAGACAAGAGCCATACTGGAAAACTGGAATTGGTTTGGAGGGTGTGCAAAGATAGCCATAGGTCGTCGATATAGAGATGGAAGTTCATCAAAAAGTAAAAAACGTTGATATTTCCACGATTTTTCCGCCATGATAAAAAAAATGAAAAGACATCTTAAATTTCATTGTATTTTTCCACAAATGTTCGAAACGTGGAAATATTTCGTGGAAAAATTCGCCCAAATGTACTAGTGTTGTAGAAGAATATGTGATTTTCCTTCTTCTTAGAAGATATTGTTAGGAACCCATGTCAACCCTTCTCTTTACTTTGTTAGTATATTGTTGTTGGACGCATATGCTTTGTAATTTATCCCATAGTATTTGTTGATCCATAGTTTGTATTATTGTTGTTGGACGCATATGCTTTGTAAGTTGTCCAGTATTATTTGTTGATCCATATTTTGTATTGGCCCATGGTTTGTATTGGCACATGGTATTGACCCATGGTATTAGCACCTAGAATTAGTATATAAGTTTGTGTTGAGATCAATGAAGGTACTGTGAATTTATTTGTATTGAGCTTGCTCAAAGGAGGTTTCCCCCTCAAAGTCGCCTGCGATCAATAAAAATATTATGTGATCTCATATATTGTGCATTTTATCAATTAATTGTTGCAGGTTCTTCACATCTGGTATCATAGCACTTTCTTGGGCTCGCTGGGTCAAATTTCTGCCAATTTTTTTTTCGCATCTGTTGCAGGTTCGGATCTGGGAATAATCTCTATCCGCTTAACTGTGGGAAGTACTTGGGTATAATCCCTAAAAATCATTGTGAGGAGTACCACAGGAACCCCGAAGTAGCTATCCCATTGAGAGGACCTGTCAGTGAAAAGGGCAACGACCCCTACCTAATTGACTAGTTCCCACTCGTGAGGTAAACTAAGAGCTTTCGTTTGTGGAAAAGTGGTTATCAGTTTTACCTAAGCCATGGATTGAGGGGCACTTCCCCAATACGCAAGCTGTCAGACAGCATTGGTGGCCAAGTGAATGCCCTAAACCATTAGGAAGTCGAGCATACCTGGGGTCCATATTTATAGTTCAGCGGAACTATTGTCAATCACTTATGCGTTGTTGCAGATCCATCTATTGTTGATCACTTTTACGTCATTGTAGATCCATCTGTTTCAAATCCATTCCGAAAGCCGGTTCTGATCCATTCATTTTCGATCCATTCTGATCCGTTTCAGATCCCACCATTTCCAATCCATTCCGAAAGTCGTTTTCGATCCATTCTAGAAAAAAAAAATCATTTTTTTAATATGTTCCTTTTTTTCTCCATATCTCCTTTCTTTTCACTCTATTTCCCTTGAAACTTCACTAAAATCTCTGCAATCCCATTCTGCATATTTCATTCCTGAGGACCCTCTCCCAAATTCCACTTCCCCAAACCAGAAATCTCACATTTGTCTATTTTTAGGGTTTTCCATAACTTCTTCAATTTTCACCCAATCACCTTCAAATTTTGCCACCGTGTTCATTCCCTATTTTGGCTTCTTTATCCCCCTCTAAAAAAATTTCCCATTCTTTCACCCCACTATTGAAATCCTCATTTTCTACTTCCCTGTCTAGTCGAATGTGTCCAAAACCTAGTCAAACCCAAATTACGCACCAGATTTTTTCCCAAATCCAAATTTTCCTTTACTAAAACAGTTTTTTTTTTTTTTTTTAAACCCACTCACAAAAAAAAAAACTCCTAGTTATGGTTGTCACCTGTGCAGGAGCAAAAACCATGGAGGAAACACTTGCATCCATCCAAACCAAACTCCAGGATCTGGATGAAAAATTTCTCGGCCTTCATCTTGAGCATTCAACCATGAACAACAAACGTCCGTCCGAGTCTTCATCAAACAATGGGTTCTCTTCTTCCACCAATTTTCGTGGTCCGAAGCTTGATTTTCCTCACTTTAATGGTACTAATCTAACTGGATGGATCTATCGTGCAAATAAATATTTCAGTCTACATAATACTTTTGATGCCAACAAAGTGCCACTTGCATCATTTCATTTGGAACAAAAAGCTCTTCAATGGTACTGTTGGTACATCAAGGCTCATGAAGAGCCAAAATGGCCAGATTTTTGCCAGTTCCTTTTGCAGCGATTTGGTCCTAGTGCTTTTGATGACTTCACTGAAGCACTAACTAAACTTCGCCAAATTGTTATTATGAGAGAGTATCAGACAAAATTTGAGAAACTAGCAAATCACACAGAAGGATTGTCTGATGAATTCTACAGGAGTTGTTTTATCAATGGTCTTAAGGATGAAATCCACTTAGAGGTCAAAATGTTATGTCCCAACAGAATGATGGAAACCCTGGGGTTGCCTAAGTCAGCAAAAGATAAGATTGCATCCCAACAACGCTCCAAACCCACTTTTGTTCCCTTCCAAAATATGGGTTCTCAATGACCTCCCATCCCGCCAACTCCTCGACCAACTCCTATCAATCATTTGTCTGAAACAGAGATGCAAGAACGCAGAGAAAAAGAGTTTTGTTCTAATTGTGATGAGAAATTCACTTGGGGACATATATGTGTTCAGCAAAATCTCTATCTCTTGGATATGGATTCTTAGCCTGCCTTTGAAAGTGGTGAAGAAGCTCCAGATACAATAGATGATCAAGTTGACATTCAGGAGTTGCCTATTGACCCTTCGTCTCAGGACGACCACCCAAAGATATCTCTACATGATTTAGCCGAAATCACCACCGTCCAAACAATGTGGGTCAGGGGTTACTTCAAGAAGCTTTCTCTTACAATACTCATTGATTCTGGTAGCACTCATAACTTCATTGACCCCTGGATCACCAAACAAGCTGATTGTTTTGTCCATCCTTGCTCCAACATTGAAGTCATGGTTTCCAATGGGGGCACCTTATCTTGCAAAGGGAAGTGTCACAATGTGCGGATCTCTCTGAAAGATTATAACTTGTACTCTAACATGTTTTCCTTATCCTTAGGCGGATGTGATGTGGTTTTGAGCGTTCAATGGTTACGCACACTTGGCCCCATCTTATGGGATTTTGCTGAACTTTGGATGCCATTTTCAGTCAATGGGAACCAACACAAATTTACAGGCTTACAACAAGGGTCTCTCTGCATCATCGAATCACATCGCCTGGAAAAGATCCTTAAGAAGAATTCACATGGTGTTATCACTCAGCTCCATTCCATTCAGATGCACCCATCAACGGTCTCCACTACTTCCTTGGATAGATATGCAGGTGTCTTTGCTGAACCAGTGGGCTTGTCGCCTTCAAAATAATTTTCCGGTATGAATTTAGCCACATCTACATCTGAGAAGGAAATGATGGCTATTTTACATGCACTACAAAAGTGGCAGCCATCCCTATTAGGGAATTATTTCTTCATCAAAACTGATCACCAAAGTCTGAAAATTTTCTTGGAACAACAGGTATCCTCCCCAATACACCTGAAATGGGTTAGCCAACTCATGGGTTATACCTATGCGCTCACTTACACAAAGGGTAAGAGAAATCTAGTGGTGGATGCTCCTTCTCGCACAATTCATGACCCAGTTTCTCTTTCATCTATTTCTATGCTTGTTCCAAATTGGTTGCAATCTATTCAACACGGATATGTCTTCTATGAACTACATGCTTCTCCATCGGCAGGGCACTCTGGGTGCCTCAACACATATGATCGGGAATAGTGTAACTTCTTTTGGTCAGGACTGCAAATGACAATTCAACGTATGGTGGCTGACTGTGATACTTTCCAGGTCAACACGGGTGAAATGACACTCCTTCCGAAACTACTCAAACCCTTTCCCATCCCTACACAGATTTGGACAACTATTTCTATGGATTTCCTTGAGCCGCTTGAATGGTACAATACCACATCTAAAATGACACCATATGAAGCAATCTATGGATAGGCATCACCAGTTCTTCTTTCATACAAACTCAGCAGTTCCCCAGTTCAGGAAATTGACTCGGTTCTTCAAAACCGCGACTAGATTCTTCTCATTTTACAGGACAATATTCACATGGCAAGAATTCGAATGAAACAACACGCCGATCGACACCATTCTGAGTGCACTTTTCAAGCAGGTGATATGGTTCTTCTTCATCTACAACCTTCCAAGCAATCGTCCCTGAATCTCAAAAGGCATCAGCATTTCTCTTAATCTATCACAGAGGCATTAATTCAGTGGCACAGAATACACCCCAAGGATGCTACAGGGGACCCACTCCTTTAGATTCCGCATCAATTTCCACATCTAAAGCTTTGAGGACAAAGCTTTTTATAAGGGAGAGGGGATGTTAGGAACCCGTGTCAACCCTTCTATTTACTTTGTTAGTATATTGTTGTTGGATGCATATGCTTTGTAAGTCATCCCGTAGTATTTATTGATCCATAGTTTGTCTTATTGTTGTTGGACGCATATGCTTTGTAAGTTGTCCCGTAGTATTTCTTGATCCATATTTTGTATTGGCCCATGGTTTGTATTGGCACATGGTATTGACCCATGGTATTAGCGCCTAGAATTAGTATATAAGTTTGTGTTGAGATCAATGAAGGTACCGTGAAGTTATTTGTATTGAGCTTGCTCAAAGGAGGTTGCCCCCTCGAAGTGGCCTGCGATCAATAAAAATATTTTGTGATCTCATATATTGTGCATTTTATCAATTAATTGTTGCAAGTTCTTCACAGATATATGGGGAGTGAATTTCATGGAATTTTTGGAGTGATTAGGTGAACCATGAACATTAAAGGACCACTTCAAATACATATTAGTTTCCTGTATTGAAGATACAGAGGGGGGGTGAATCATTATTTCATACATTTAATTCTTTCAAACAATTGTTATACCATGTAATCATTCATCAACACATATAGCATGTATCAAAATAAATATGCAATACAAATAACACTACATGCAAAGAATATGTAGATAAATCTTCTCTTACAAATAATGCTAGGAAACACCAATCTCCAATACAAGTGTGAGCACCCACTCACTGATTTTATTGACACCAATCCCTTGCAAGCACCAACTTGTTGTTTTACAGGAACCAACCTGTGAGGACACCAATCCTCTTACGAGCACCAACTCATAGTCATCAAGCACCAACTTTCATGGCCATACACCCACCTAAGCTGCTAGACACCAACTTCTGGAACACAGGTCGATATTTTGTCTTTTCCCCATCCTACCACCCAGATATAGATGTGTTTATCTATACCTCGATCACAATCCACTCAACACTTTATGAACTTTTTCCTATGGTCTACACAAATTGTTGAGCATACTACACTTCATATTTCAAACTCTTTCTGCGCGACCATTCCTTGTAGCATTATGTTCAAATGATCCTTGTGCTCTTCATAAATGATCCTTATATTTCTACATTATTTCTCCTTGTTTTTCTCCTTTTCATGTAATCTCACACACTTCCTCAAGTCATACAACCATTTATTTCCCTGAGCATTTCATATGTTCCCCAAAACTTGCAATTTTAGAATACGACATCTTTTGCACTTAAGCTTATCAAAACACTTCAATCTTTTGCTTATTTATATTATTCCTTATTTTCCTTGTTCAATTGATTTATCCATAAGAAAAGGCTTTTGTATGTCAGTTGCATCCCTTGTACCTTTCTTCACGAATAAGTTTACCCACACATTTGTCGTACCTCATTACTTATTCCTTTATCGGCGTGTAATGTGTGTATTTTAATATTTTGAATTGATTGGCACAAGAACTATTGCTCGGTGTATTGTACAACATACTTGTGTTGGGACCTACGCAGATCAATCTAGTGGGACTTTGTGCAGACTTCTTGCACACATTTAGTGGGAATTGTTGAGACTTGCGCACATATTTTCTATATACTTCTTCAAACTGGCATTAAGACTTCAATGCCATCACCAAGTTCAAAAATATCTTTGACATCAATGACAACACCAAGCTCAACAAGATAACCCTTTAGCATTGATGTCAACACCAAGTAAAGATGAGCTCCTTTTGAATGCTATCTCTTCATCGTAGTCTTGTGTTGTGCAATATTGTTTGCAAATTTACTTGCGACTTTCTCCCATTTTGACATCAATGACAAAGTAATATTCGATTATCTGAAAACCTATATTAATACAGTGTATCCTCCCCCTACGTAGTTGCAAGCTCTCCCCCTGTATTTATGCTTATATTCTTGGATTCTATTACTCTTCTACTTGCGGTTACTCCTGCTTTGCGCAATCCTTTTTACACAACCTCTTCTATTTTACTGCTTGCTCCTTTGGTTTCACCATTGCTGCTAACTTCTTCAGGGTTAGTTGTACATTTGCAACTTTATCCTTCATTTGTGATTCTTTACTCAAGATTTCCTCTTCTACTTGTTTATTGAGATTTAGATTCAAGTGTGCATTCCTTAGTAGCTCTTACAACTTCCCTTTTCACTTACTCTTATTGTTTAGTTTCCTTCATAACTTCATCTTGGAACACTATGTTTTATTCCATAATTTAATGCACATGTACATCCAGATTACATATGATTAGATTATTGTTGAAACAACGCATGGATTCACATCATTATTAATTAAATAATCTCTCGGATGTCCAGCATAGGTCTTGGCATCACACAAGCATGATGGTTCTATCCTTGCAAATTTAATACGCGTGAACCAAAGTTGATCATGCCATTTAATGGTTCAACTAAATGTCATCCTTTCACATCATTTCAATTGTCATAGACACATGCGATGGTAAATATTCTGATTTTTCTTATGGCTATGAGATGATTTTTCCCCTTTTAAACTCAACTATTAAGTTTTTTTATTGACTCTACAATGTCAGAACTGTTAAATTTTCTGAATTTACTTCAATATGATCTAGGATCTTAACTGAGAGAATAACATGTACAGCATATCTACAGCATATCAATCATGGAGACAATAATGCAAGCACACAAGAGACACAAAGATTTACTTGGGGAAAACCATAAAGGTGAAAAACCCCAATAACTTCCTCAGAGATAGATAGAGCAATGATACAACCAACCAATAGAGATAGCCATAACCTAGCAGCAATCCTCCTCCTCCATAAGTGCGCCTCTCCTCCTTGAGAGCATGTGTGAGAAGTGAGTCAGTAAATAGAGTGCCTCCCGCACTCTATTTATACTTGACTTGACTTGCCTTTTTACCTAACTCATGTCGGCTCGAACTTAACCACATAACATAATGCTGAGTGGGCCGACCCCCAATAGGGTGGTCTAATAACCCTTTGACCCACATGACTTATACAGGGCCGACCCCAAACAAGGTGGTCTAATAACCCATCAAGTATAAGTTACGACACTTACAATATAAATGACGACACTTCCTTATAGAGGAATAATACCATCTCTATAGGAATACAATATACATATATGTGAAATACATTCTGAAGTTACATATACATCAACACTCCCTCTTAACTAGGAAGGTATTTCTCAGCACAGTTCTTCTAGCACAAGTCATCTTCTCTGGATCATCGTCACTAGATAATCGTCATCGAGTCATCATCATCGTCACTGCTGCTGCTATCTCAATCAATCTCTGAATCTACTCGTCATAGGAAGTTCTACAGAGCCAGTCCTTTTTCATACTGGATGTAGGCCCACCACCTGCAGGTCTTCGTCATCACTGGCCATACTGTGGAATCCTCAGGACTTATTACGTGCGTCACAAAACCTCGAAAGAGCATCCCAGGATATTACGGGTACACAACTCCAACCTGTAGGATCTCCCAGGGCGCTATTACATGTGACCCCACCACAAAACCTCGAAAGAGCATCTTAGGATGTTACGGGTACACAACTCCGACCTAAGATCTCCTAGGGCACAAATTACATGTGGTCATGGCAAAACCTCGCAAGAGCATCTCAGGATGTTACGGGTACACAACTCCGACCTGAAATCTCCCAGGGCCCAAATTACATGCCATAGGACAAAACCTCGCAAGAGCATCTCAGGATGTTACGGGTACACAACTCCGACCTGAGATCTCCCAGGGCAACGAATTACATGTCCTCCCAGAGCAATGTCTCGAAAGAGCATCCCAGGCTGTTACGGGTACACAACTCCGACCTATAGGATCTCCCAGACATGCTCATCTGCACAACCTGATCCACGGCCACAGAGTATCAACCTGATACTCACCATACATCATCCTGATGTACTCATGATCGTCCTGATCATCATCACTGCAACGTCCTGCTGCATGTCATCTGGAGCAACATCCTGAAGCTCACCATCCATGATCATCCTGATCATCATCACTGCAACGTCCTGCTGCATGTCATCTGGAGCAACATCCCGAAGCTCGTTATCTATGATCATCCTGATCATCACTGCAACATCCTGCTGCATGATCCACCTGATCATCAATGCATCTACCTGATGCATACCAAGTATCATACATGATCCTCCTGATCATCAATGTATCCACCTGATACAAACACATGATACATATCATCATACATGATCCTCCTGATCATCAATGCATCTACCTGATGCATACCAAGTATCTACCTGATACATATCATCATACATGATCCTCCTGATCATCAATGTATCCACCTGATACAAATACATGATACATATCACCATACATGATCCACCTGATCATACAATGTATCCACCTGATACATCAATGCATCCACCTGATGCATACCAAGTATCTACCTGATACATATCATCATACATGATCCACCTGATCATACAATGTATCCACCTGATACATATACAGATACATGGTCCAAGCATCCAACATGATGCATATACAAAATACATACACATGATCCAACTGATCATATCCAGCATCCAACATGATGCATACATACATAAATGATCCAACTGATCATATCCAAGCAGAAACCAGAACATCATCCTGATGCCCATTATCCAGCGCTTACATCCACAGCCATGTGAAGGATCCTCCTTCCAACATGCTTGGAATGGCTTCAGCAAATGTGTCCGTCACTTCTTCCTCGAAGTGTCCTCGATCTGAATAACGCCAAGCCTCTCTCTGAAGTACTCGAACTTCACCCTGGCTAGTGGCTTCGTCAGCACATCTGCAATCTGCTCGTCCGTCGCAATATACAGGAGCTTCACAGCTCCTCTCTGCACCATATCCCTGATATAGTGATATTTGATCTCTATGTGTTTCGACCTGTCATGAAACACTGGGTTCTCGGACAGCTTCACACAACTCTGGTTATCACAGAAGATACCAGTAGCCTCCAATGGAGATCAAATAACTCAGACAGTAGCTTCCGTAGCCATACTGCCTCACAACTAGCTGAACAGGCTGCAACATACTCTACCTCAGCTGTACTCAGTGCTACGCAGGACTGCTTCCTGCTAAACCAAGAGATCACACCTGATCCCATACTGAAGCAGCACCCAGATGTGCTCTTCCTATCTGCAGCACTGCCAGCCCAATCTGAATCAACATAACCCTGTAGGTTAAACTTTTGATTCGCCTCATACCTGAGCCCATAATCCACTGTACCCTTCAGGTACCTCAGAATATGCTTTACAGCAACCAGGTGAACACTCCTTGGATCCGTCAGGAACTGGCTCAATGTGTTCACAGCAAAGCAAATATCTGGTCTCGTGTTCATCAGGTACATCAAGGACCCAATCATCTGACGATACATGGAGACATCAACCAGCTCAGATGAAGCATCACATAGAAGCTTCAGATTCGATGCCATAGGTGTGGCCATAGCTTGCAGTCCATCATCCCGAACCTCTTCAGGATCTCTACTGCATACTTCCCTTGTTCAGGGAAGATTCCATCACTCTGCCACACCTCCATGCCAAAAACAAATAGTGCATCATCTCGAACTTGGAAGAAAGCTTCCACTGCGTGTCGGCAATCAATCTATCTTTACCTGTAACAAACAGGTTATCTGCATAAAAAAAATAGTATCACTGGAGTGCCTTCTTCAACCTTGTAGAAAAGGTTGGAATCTGCTTTACTCTTGGTAACGCCCAAACTGGATAGAAAGCTGTCTATCCTACCATACCAAGTTCTGCACACATATATGACTACACCATGCTGTCTTGAGATCCATCTGGTGCATCTTCTATTTTATCACTTTTATATTTCTCAATGCTGCCATCTGCAACATGCTTGATCTGATAGTTCCATTTGGAAGTCATAAAAAAAACTTCCCTTCACATCTTGGGACTACATCCCAAACATCATTCTTCATGATCGACGGATCATGGCATTCCATTTCTTCATCCCAGATCCTGGGAACTTCAATATCTTCAATATCTTCAATAGATATCTTTGTTGCTGGAACAAAATGTTGTAGTTCTTCTTTTGTAGGAGATGACATACGATCTTTCCTACACAACAAGTTAAATTGCATGATTAGAAAACATCTCATAGTTTTCAGAACAAATTCTTACACATAAAGAAATATGCCATACAATCATGCAATTATCTTAGCCAATGCTTCAATACAACATTTATCCATATTCTGTAACTTTCTAGATGCCTTCCAATCTCTACCAGAACATTGTTAAGAGTGTGCACAACTCCCAACATGTCAGCAAAGAGGTTTCATTCTAGATAAGTAGCAATGGAATGTTGTACAGTGCCATAGGCCACTTACCCATGTATATTAGTAGTATATTGTTCATCAATGTAACTATTCTAATATGCACAATACATATCCTAAGTCTAGGAACATGAGCATATACATCATTGAACAATTTTACTTAAACAAACACATATGCAAGAAATGATAATTAAAATACTTATCTTTGTTTGTTCGTTGAGTGGACTCCCTCTGAGTCTTTGATTCCTTACAGGAGCTGCTGGAGTCCTAATCTGAAGTAGCTTCTTCTACACCTTTCTGTTGTGGAATGTAGAGAGATGAACAACTCCCTCTGAATATCTACATCCTTGCATAAACCACTGGAGTGTTCTCCTTTTCTTTATTGCAGGAACAACTGGAGTGTGCTCCTTTGCTTTCTGGCAGGAGCAACTGGAGTGTGCTCCCTCTTGATCTTTGCTACCTGAATTACCTGTTCTTGAACTCATATTCATCCTTGGTCCCTATGCATGCTTATTAGTATCATGATTCATATAAAATCATACATTCATTAGTATACTATTAAAACACAATAATCTCAAGCATGTATACTCATGATTATTTCAATCAGAAATAATAAGCATTAGCATTCAAGGTTTATGTAGGATTCTTATGGTTAATCAAATCATAAGAAGCATAACATGTCTAAACCTATAATTACTCAAACCTATGACTCTTCAGGTTAGTTGAAACATCAATTAAGATAAGAGGTATAAAATGCATAAAACTTGTGATTATTCAAACCTATACCATCATGATTCTTCTGGTTAGTCATATCATCAATTATGGTAAGAAACATAATATGCATACAATCATGATTATTCAAACCTATGACTTCATGAATAATCATTATCAACAACATTATAAGATCCTAACACAAGGTAGGATTCTATCTTGATATAGGAAAAACATACCTGGATTAGCATGCTAGTTAGTTATGTCTAACATACTCACATGATGTCTTCTTGTTCTTCTTCAATGACTTGTGCTAGTAACCTGTATATCTCATAGGTTAGCCATTATAAAACCAAGTTATACATACCTCGTAAATGGATCTTCTATGAGATCCATGACAATGGATGAGTCTTTATCCTCATGTCATCATGATCATATGTTCTTGAACTGGAACATGCTTTGTCTTTCTTGGTGTACCTTTCATGTTAGTAGACAACATAAAACTCATACAACATCACAATGTGTTAGTACAAACATAAGTTTCATACTCCTAATAAATGAATGACTTCTATCATGCATTCATAATTTTATTAAGGTGATATGATAAGTCTAAAATCAAGATTGTACTAACCGTGATAACATGAAGACAAACATACCATAAACTTAATTATGAACAAATCTCAAAACATACCTCGATGAGTCATACCTGTCGAGATCACTTGTAATCTTCTTATGTAAGGCCTTAGCCTCATCTCCCTCTGAAACAGGAACTTCTTCACTTATGCAAGTGACCAATCCATCTTCTTCTAGGATCAACCCAATCCACTTGATTTGCAAGAACTGGACCTGGAGCTGGATATGGGTTTGTCAGAGAGACCCCAAAAATTCAAACTTTGAATTTCAAACTTCCGAAAGGATAGGAATATGCGCCTTGATGAACTGATCAAACTGGTATAATCAGAATTTGAAGACTGCAAAGTTTCACTCCTCAATTTTGCCTTTGAAACTTCCAGATTCACTGGACGTGACCCTGAACTGGGGTTTGATGAAGCCCACTCTTCTACCCAATCAAAATGTTTGATCCAAAGCTCTAAGCTTCTATTTTTCTGAGGAGCTTCCAGCCGTGGTCACAGATTTCAAAAATTCCCATTTTTACAGAAGCCCTAATTTTCCATTTTTCTGATCAAAGTCCCGAACTAGGGTCTGATCAAACCCGGCCTTCTACCCAGCCAAAAATTCTGATCTTGGTCTCTAAATTTCTATTTTGATGAGTAGCATCCAGCCGTGGTCTCCGATTACAAAAATTCCAACTTTCTTCAAAGCCCTAAATTCCGGAAGCCATGAATGAAGGTACCAAAAAATAATTCTGTTTTGACAGAAATATGTACCTGATTGTTTCTGGTGTAACTCTGAAATTTTTGATCCACAGGGTCTGAAAAAGTTTTCTGAGATAGCTCGGCCTGTTATCTTTCCATCCTGACAGGTCTGACCTCAATTGGATTCTCTGAGAGAGAGATATGCCAAGTGTCGCAACGTGACCTGTTTATGGGATAATACAGGAGAGCGAACTTGTACGGCGTGCCACGTGTCACTGTTTGACCTTCGGCCTCTGAAAAAGTTTTCTGAGATAGCTCGGCCTGTTATATTTCCATCCTGATAGGTCTGACCTCAATTGGATTCTCTGAGAGAGAGATATGCCAAGTGTCGCAACGTGACCTGTTTATGGGATAATACAGGAGAGCGAACTTGTACGGCGTGCCACGTGTCACTGTTTGACCTTCGGCCTCTGAAAAAGTTTTCTGAGATATCTCGGCCTGTGCACTACCTGTCACTTTTCACGAAATTTCATTTGGAGCTTCCTAGCCCAAGTTATGACCTTTTTCCCAAGGTCACCTGATTTTGACTCAGATCTGGAAGAGGCAGAAACCCTATATTGTACAGATCATAAATCACAAAGTACAACGAATTAGAGGTTGTCCTTTGGACACAAGATACCTGGAGATCTTAGCTTCGGCCTGTAACAATTTCAGATCCGAAAACTTTGCCAAAACGGATTTATAGCGAAAGTTCTACGATGACTGGTTTTTGCTATATCAAGCCCTAGCATCATAAGTGCAACAAGTGTCATACATGCCATATCATGCCTTCTTTCAGGCTAGCTCTGATACCATGTTAAATTTTCTGAATTTACTTCAATATGATCTAGGATCTTAACTGAGAGAATAACATGTACAGCATATCTACAGCATATCAATCATGGAGACAATAATGCAAGCACACAAGAGACACAAAGATTTACTTGGGGAAAACCATAAAGGTGAAAAACCCCAATAACTTCCTCAGAGATAGATAGAGCAATGATACAACCAACCAATAGAGATAGCCATAACCTAGCAGCAATCCTCCTCCTCCATAAGTGCGCCTCTCCTCCTTGAGAGCATGTGTGAGAAGTGAGTCAGTAAATAGAGTGCCTCCCGCACTCTATTTATACTTGACTTGACTTGCCTTTTTACCTAACTCATGTCGGCTCGAACTTAACCACATAACATAATGCTGAGTGGGCCGACCCCCAATAGGGTGGTCTAATAACCCTTTGACCCACATGACTTATACAGGGCCGACCCCAAACAAGGTGGTCTAATAACCCATCAAGTATAAGTTACGACACTTACAATATAAATGACGACACTTCCTTATAGAGGAATAATACCATCTCTATAGGAATACAATATACATATATGTGAAATACATTCCGAAGTTACATATACATCAACAAGAACTTCAGTTCCTCCATGAAACAATTCAAACACGGCATAATGACTTTTCCAAACTACAAGAAAAGGTGGAGGCCCAAACAACAAACAATGAGGAAAACAATTTGAAAGAGTCGCATGCTTAGACAACATTTAATCGAAATCATGCCTACAGTCTTTCAATTCTCAAGGAGCGCATGGACTAGATGGATCAGTTCAAGAACAACAAATATTGAGTCCTTTGAAGCAAATTTAGTCAGACTTGAACAAGGCTTAAAATACTCTAGATACTGAGTTGTGGTGAGAACAAGAGGTTTTGTTCCTCAATTTTGATCTTATCATTGTCTTCAAAAGTTTTGAATATTTCATAGTTGGTTAGCCATATTGTCAATTTCGTCAAGGGTGCGACAAGTATAAATTCCTTTTGTAAGCATATGTCCTATAGTAACATTGCTTTCTCTCCCTTTTGGACAAGTTTCGATTTTGTAATATATGAATTATAAATGATGCAATCTACATTATCAGAATTCCCTCTATACACAATAAGTGTTATGAAGGTGGTTTATAATTTGTTGCTTCCCTGAAATTTTATTTTGAAACATGATGCAAGCCCAAAGTCCAAATTAGTTATGTGTTTTAAATTAATGAATTTTACGTCCATTGTCTACATCGATGTTGATATTTAGTCGAAATTTATGTAGCTTCTAGATTCATTATTATTTATTTTTGTTCTTTGTCGCAATCCTTTTCTGTGCAAATTCTTATGCGACTTCTTCCATCTTCACCCTCGGAATAATTGCTTTCATTAGTAGAAGAAGAAGTTTTCCTGTGCATACCTTTTGCTTTATTTAATCCTCCATTTCCTTTTCATTCCTTTGTTGTGTGAATCATCCCTATCATCCTCTATGTTTTTCTTGCACTGATCATACTGGATCTCGTCCTCTATTTATCTCTAGGTTTTGAATTGAGCCTTGAATTACGCCAAATAATGTTTCCTCTTCTTGAATTACGCCAAACAATGTTTCCTCTTATTGTCCTATCTTGATCTCTTTTTCAATATTTAGTGCTTCCCTTGTATATTCTTGCAGTCTATCACGGTTCCTTTCTGCGCACAGCTCCTTCTTCGACATGTCTTGTTTTCTTGATTGCATATTGTCTCCTTTCTCCCTTTGTAAGTATATAGTATTTCCCTTATCTTCTGTCATATGTTTAGCACATCCATTATCAATATATGCGTGATCCTTATGTAAAACCGGATTACATTCTTCTTGTCAATGTTCTTTGGTCATTTTCTACCAAATCTGTGTATGGTATATCTTATAGAAGGAACTTCTGGTTTCATCATGGTGCATAGTTACTAACTGGTTTTTGCAGTCTCAAATTTATGGCCATGGTTGTGACATTGATGGAATTCTATGTGCATTTCCAAAAGGCTAAAGGGGTTGATGACTTCATTGGAATTCCTGTTTATATTGGCAGCTCTGAATTTCTTGAGAGGACTTCTATTTATCTCAAAATTATTGTTTGTGGATGCTTTGCAATTTGTAGGCTTATGACTAAAATTATTGCAAAAATAACAATGCCCCGAGAAGATAGTTTGATACCTGGTAGTGATAGGTATTCTAGATGGTACAACTCCTTTGTTTACTGAAGCATATTGGTGTTCATTCTTTATGTTTTCTTCCTCTTTGTTAGGACTCTTAAGTACATATGCAAGGGTCCTTGTACCTGCTTCATAGTTAGGTGTAATTGAACTTGAATCCTTATCACTATTGTCTTGTTCATATCCCAATCTAAATCTATCTTAAATTGATCTTTGATTGTTGATGATTTCATCTAATACCTTAGAGCTTCTGCCGAACTTTTGTTGATAGCCTAATTCAGTGCTTACCTTTTGTAGTTCCCTCTTTAAGGAGATATTTTCCTTCTCCAATTCCTCACATGTTGTTTCTTTCTCTTTCAGCTTTCTTGCTAGATATTCTTCTATTCTTTTGAATTTTTATACATGTTCTTCATACTTCGGTATTTGTTCCTTTAAATAATTATTCTTCTTTCTTGAGTTTTTCAAATCCTCTAAATCATTTTATGTAAGTATAGGCGATATTAGAGACTAAGAATGACCAAATAGCGAATTTATTTTTTGAAAAAAAACCCAGAAATAGCCAATTGGTGAATTTTTGCCCCTAAAAATTACCCCGATCTTTAATGGGGAACCATATTTAACAAATTTACTGGAAAGAGCAATGAGGTGTATTGATCTAGGTGCCCATCCACAGAGATCCCAAAAATGTTCTTAATATTGGCATATTTTTGTGTGTTTTTTAGGGGTTTCCCATGTGATTTCGGGGGCAATTGTGCACAAAGACCGGGGGGGATATATCAATCTGCTAATGTTGTTTCCAACGTTTTAAAGAAGACCTCAAACATAGAATAAAAATGAAAACTTGTGATCCTAACATGACTCCCCTTTTTGTTTTCAAATGTAACTCAAATTCAACTAGCTCATTGTTCCCACTAGGCCCTAACGATTCTAGGGTTAAGGTTCTTGCATTTCGGTTATGGCATTTTTTCGAGTGAGCATCGTCATCTAATCTATGGAATCCAATGTTGGTTTCAAGAATGACGTCCATACACGTTGCAATGTCCCTTCCATTGAATTCTAGTTGGTTGGTATGATCAACTCTCACCCAAGAGACCTGGCTCAAGTCCTGGCAACGAAATCTAAAATATTTTAAAGGATTCTAAACATTGTCTATATATTTTGGATTTTAATTTATTTTATAAGACAGCAAAGCTAAAATCCTCCAAACAAGACATTAAGGTTGGTATGGTACGGGAAGTGGAATAATAATCCTAGAGTTCCAAACACTTCCTTTCTGATATTTCATGCACTCTATTTCCAAATCATGCAAACCGCATATTCACGAGCTTGGCATCTCCACTCCTCCTGTGAGAGTGCTGATTGAAATGTTTCCCAATAATATTACTAGCAATTGCCCCAAAAGGTGCAAAGGAACGTCCAAAGGAAAGAAACCTAGAAAGTAAAGTAAATATGATCAAATGGAAAAAGAGCAGTAAAATAGATGTCATGAACGTTGATGTATATGTAACTTCGGAATGTATTTCATATATATTTATTTATTGTACTCCTATAGAGATGTATTATTCCTCTATACGGAAGTGTTTGTATTCCTATAGAGATGTTATTATTCCTCTATACAGAAGTGTCGTCATTTATATTGTAAGTCTCGTAACTTATACTTGATGGGTTATTAGACCACCTTGTTGGGGTCGGCCCTGTATAAGTCATGTGGGTCGAAGGGTTATTAGACCACCCTATTGGGGGTCATCCATGTGGGTCAAAGGGTTATTAGACCACCCTATTGGGGGTCGGCCCAGTCAGCATTATGTTATGTGGTTAAGTTAAGGCCGACCTAGTAAAGGTTATTAGGCAAGTCAAGTCAAGTATAAATAGAGTGCGGGGGGCACTCTATTTGATCATTCTATTCTCGCACACACTCCTTGGAGAGTGGTGCACTTGTGGAGGAGGAAAAGCTGCTGCCAGGAGATGTCTATCTCTTATGCTTGGGTTGTATCATTGCTCTTTCTATCTCTGAGGAAGTTATTGGGGTTTTTCACCTTTATGGTTTTCCCCAAGTAAATTGTGTGTCTCTTGTGTGCTTGCATTATTGTGTCCATGATTGATATGCTGTAGATATGCTGTACACGTTGTTCTCTCAGTTAAGATCCTAGATCAGATTGAAGTAAATTCTGAAAAACTAACAATGGAGAGCTTCCTCATCATCATCAAAATGACCATTTTCATCTGTTAAAGCATCATGGAAATAATTTCAAGACAACTTGCTTTACATTTAGGAATAAAGGTATTCAACATTAAGAATAACACAGTCTTTTATAATAAAAAATAAATGATGCCTTCTCGTCTTTTAATAATTATTGTTTTCTAATGAGCAATTCGATTAAACACATGCAAAATTTGCATTTAATGAAAAACGTGATGGAGCAATTTTTGTTTGTGCTTACTAAAAGGTGACTGAGATCTATTTGTTTTGATGCTTGCTAAAGGGTGATTGAGAAATCTGCGTCGTGGGATGATTATGGACTACTGCTATGAGCCAATTGTTGAGGCACACTGGTCTCCCAGGGTTAATCCCAGCAACAGAAATATGCACCCCACTGAGGGGTATATAGTCAGTGGCCCTGTGATCGGTATTTATGAAACCAAATTGATATTTGTCCTACCTTAGAATATAGATGTTTGATTTTGATCTGTGTGTTCACTTGCATGACTTTTGCTTTCTGAATCTTAGAATATAGATGTTTGATTTTGATCTGTGTGCTCACTTGCATGACTATTCACATGCGTTCAAATTACAATGGAAATTTTACTACGTGGCCATATATCTTCACAGTGGAAAGTTTTGAGATGCAAAGGAAACCATTATTTTTCAAAAGACAAGAAAAATTGCAACTGTATTTGGTTATATGCATTGTACACAATGCCACAGTACAATCTACAAATTTTCTATGCATAACTATATTGATCTTTTGCCTACATTAAACACGGCCTCTGGATTTTAGTTTTTTAATCTTAGAATATAAATGTTTGGTTTTGGTCAGCGTGCTCATTTGCGTGAGTATTGAGAGGTGTTGCTCCTAAAAATCGTTAGTGAACAAAGAGAAAAATATACAAATCATAGGAGAGATTACACTCAATCTCTATAGTGTGTAGAATCCCGCTTCATAGTTGAGATCTGAATTCCTGCTTATATTCATATAGAAAAGGATGCAATCAACGAACGAATTATTATGTTAGCAACAACACAAAACATTTTCTAGTGGAAGAGGAAACTTAATACTAATTGATAAATATGACACGTTGATGGAGCTACTAAACCGTTGACAAAAGTGTATCCACTGAATGATTGCAAATAGTGAGCTCACTCTTATCTATTATCTAGTTTTGCACTTAATTTCGCAAACGCTTCATGAAACTCTTTAAGATCCTTCCACTCGATTATTTCCAATGAGACATGATAAGAAAATTAAATGTAGAGAATTGCAAGAACTGCTAAACCTAGAATAGCACGAAAAGAGTCCATACACCTGACACTGTCACCTCCGTTGTAGTCTAGTTGGTCAGGATACTCGGCTCTCACCCGAGAGACCCGGGTTCAAGTCCCGGCAACGGAAAGGGATTTTAAACATGTACTGAGTTTTTAAATGAGAGACAACGGAATTACTGGGTTTTGAATGAGAGGCAGAGGCAAAGGCAACTGAATTTAAACAGTTTTAAGTTTGGATTTTAAACATGTACAAGCTGAAATGATTGAAGAGAGAGGTGCGTCTGCCTGGAGTCGAACCCGGGTCTATTGCTTGGAAGGCAATTATCCTAACCGTTGGACTACAAACGCCTCGGTGGAAGGGGCTAACCAGATGCAGCTAGCAGCGTTGGAGCAATAAGAATCAGTTGTTATTGATACTAAATTTCCTCAACTATTACAAATTCACGCAAATGAATGACGGGGAAGCGTTGGACGTGCAAACCACAAAATGTGAGAGCGGATTGATAATAATACTAAACTATCTATTTCAACCGATTCCCTCAGCTCTTAAAATTCAAACCCCAACTATCTATTCTTATATTGTTATTGTTAATGTGACAGAACAGATACGGAGTACGGAAGGCGTGGGAACGTTGCAATTTAATCCCACATCCGTAACGTGAAAGAGCTATAGATCTTTGATATACCGAGTCGACCACCATAGTAGTTGTCTCTTCGGAGACATCCGATAAAATTGGAACGATACAGAGAAGATTAGCATGGCCCCTGCGCAAGGATGACACGCACAAATCGAGAAATGGTCCAAATTTTTTTTATTCTTTTGGCCGTGCCTGCGAAATTTTATTAATTCTACTTTTAAATTCGTTTCGTTGTTTTGCCCCGGAAATGTTAATATTCCGTTCATTTTTAAATTCGTTGCCGCCAAATTTTTAACTTCGTTTCGTTGTTTTGCCCGGCAAATTTTAATATTCCCTTTCACGCAGACAATGGCTGCGAAATTTTAATATTTCGTTAGACAATGGCTGCTGGCTGCGTTCATGTTTTTTTTTAATTTGTTTCGGAAATTTTAATATTTCGTTTCACCCATACAAATTTCTAAATTTGTTTCACTGTTTGGCTGCGAAAACGCATTCACATTTTAATATTATTTTTAATTTCTTTTGCCTGCGAAATTTTAGTATTTATTTATACATTTTAGCTCGCCAATTTTCATTGTGTTATTTATGCACTTTATAAATAAATGGTTTCAATCTCCATTTTTCACCTTTCGCTTTAGTCCGAAGCCATCTCCATCTATTTTTAAGCTTTCTGCCTTACTCCGAAGCAATCTCGATTGTTAAACTTCCAGGTCGCACATTGTCCACCGTCATATATTTTGTACAACGTTCAGGGAAATATTTAGATTATTGTACATATTTCTTCTTCTGTTTTTGGTTCATTGAATATAAGGGAATCCAGGCTAGAAATTCCGACCTAAGGTGGTGGCTTGAATCACATGCCTGCCAGTCCTGCTAAGAATGTCACACCTAAAGAGGCTAAGAGTGGTCGTAAGCAAACTGTTGCCCACTTCACAATATTTTGATGCAATAGTTGGGCTCTTATTTTGGATGAGGAGATGAAGAAATTATAATCAAAGAGTCACTGCGATATATTTCATGGTTATGGTGAAGAGTTATTGGCATTCCTCTTGTGTGGTCTATATTATGCTAAAGAGAGAATCAGTGGAAAGGATGTTGTATTTGAAGAGAAATCTCCTCCGCCTTCTAAAGGATGTTGTATTTGATTGGTAGTTGCAAACCTAGAAAACGCATCGTCATAAAATCCTAGACAAAACTATGACTTGACCCTTTTGGTTTGCATTGTTTCTCGCAACTCCTCCTATGCGCTTGCATAGTACAAGTTGGTGTATTTTTATGTTCTAGGATGAAGTTCAGACAAAATATTATATTTCTCTTGGCAAAGTCATTTTGATGTAATAAACAGTAATCATTTATGCAAAAAAATTGTCAAATAATATATTCTCCTATGATATTTATGAATATTTGTTTCCTCTCCAAAATGATCCTAGTATTAATATTAATAGGAAATATGAAAAGCATATTGTTGCTTTGAACTGTGAAAGAAAACAAGAACGACACAAATCCCGCTCATATAAAAATAGAATAATGGAAAAATGTTCATCTTCCTAACGCAATTTTTGTCACAAACATATAAATGATCACGTTCAGAGCTAGCATCAAAAGAAGCATTTTCTTTCTTTTCGTATTGCCTAGGTTCACTTTCTTATTATTCTTGTGTTAGTTTCAAGAGCCGTATGACGCATGGTCTTATGATTGTATAGGGTACAACAAATACATTCAAGGAATCCCATCTTAGATGTTGGAAATATGACAGGTTGTGCACACAACAAGATACACTTTATCATGAACGATAGGGTTTTCAAAGGCCAGAGGCATGTAGGAAACAAGAGTAGTGAATATGATCCTATAATAAGAAGTCGAATGTAAATTATTATTGGGAAGGTATTTAACGTAGCAACTGGGTATCCACACAAATGCCTAAGGAGAGTTACTGGCAATCCTTTCAAAAGGTACGTGGGAAGGAAGGTGCGTGCAAGGTTGTGATTTTTTAGCCTCCAATACTGTGCTAAAGCCACATATTTTATGCCTTCCACTCGTACAACATACCCATTGGTGAGCCAATATAATAAGAGCCATTCAACGCTAACATATCTTATATCTTATTGATGACATAAAACGCAATAAGGTTTGTTCAATAATAAGTTCATCCAATCATCCAATTAATCAATTCTTTGAATCTCCTAATCTAATTGAACAAATGGCCTATCTTATAAGTCATAACATAAAAGAATGCCATCATCTAAATTATAGTCAGTTTTCTTAGACTTTCAATCCGTTGCTTCAATAAATCCAAAATCACCAAGTCTTATAGTTCTCCACTCAAAATCCCATGTGTATATGGATAATGGATGAGAAATTAAACCTCTCCGACATCAACAATTGCATACAATACAAATGAATAATGAACGAGAAACTAAGCCTCGCGTGCACTACAATTACATACAACCTCGACCTTATTGTAATAGCAATGTCGAGGTCGTTGACGCATTTATATGGATTGGTGTAAATATTATATTCATTTTTTATCGTCAAGGTGCCCAATTTCTCTCACGTGCAAGATCGACCAAGATATTGCCAACTTCACCATTGTTTGGAATTTGCTTTGTTGCGACGACGTGGCGCACTAGAATTGCAAATATAGAAACACGGTCATGAAGACGTTGGGAATATACTTCAAATGGATTGTTTGTTACTGGGGAAATTTTTTGGATCCATACTTTTGTTACAGTTTAGAGGTCTTAGCAAATCGTACTAACTCTTAAAATGCCAACTGTAAAAATGTTTGGCGATTTTTTTGTAAAAATATTCAAATTTCTAAGGATTTTATATAGTTTTAGGAACTTTCGCCGACTTCTAGAGTAAAACAAAATTACACTGTATAATTTGGGCGATTCTTTGTAGAAAACAAAATGGAAATTGGTGAATCTTTCTTCGAGGAAAAACACGGAAAATCGTCCCTTCGGAAAAATTTAGCCCTTAAAATTTTCCATGTTTCTTAGAATCATTGTAGCTTTCTACAAAAAAAATGATATGAGAAGATGCAATTGTGCACTTGAGACAGTATGGATTTGATCATAAGCTTGACTTGAAATGATCTTCGCAATTTTTATTTTTATTTTTATTTATTTCTAAGTAGGTTAGTTTTTTCTTTGTTCAAACACGCTGGGATCCGATTAGGAAATCATGTATCTTTATTTACCACATATAAATGAAAATTTTATACAGTCGATACTTAGGTACCTTGCTCCACAGAAACGATGCATTTTGCAAGTACTTCTTAGAATAGATTATCGTAGTTGAGTATAGATAGTTGACTAAATTTAGACTTAATGTGGTTAAATGGATTCATGTATACTTAAAATGTTTTTATGTTTCTATATATAAAAGTGTGTTGATTGATGTTAAAGATCTTTTTATCTTTTAAATGTTACCATGTCACTCAACCTTATATCATCCCCTTATTTTCCACATCACCCAAATATATAGCATCATCATCACCTCAATCACAATGCAAGCAGCGGTTGAATTGTAACGACAACATCACCTATATCAACAACGTTGATATCAATCGAATAAATGGTGGAAACATCAATTGTATCAATGATGGTGACATAACCCGAATCAAATAAGTCAACATTTCCCGAGTCAATAAAATTGTTGTTATATGCAAGATTGTTCATTTTTTCTAGAAGGAATAATGTCCAGTGTGCCTAGGGAAAAGCTCTTATAATATTACTACACAATTTTGTATATCACAATGACTGGTATTTTATCTGGAAGTTCTTGATCTTGTAGAGGATGATTGAACATAGAGAAGCTTGATGATTTCATAGGTACTAAGAAAAACTTACTATTTATCCATGGAGTTTAAATACGCATGATTTCCGATGAACTGACAAACTTATAAACCCAAGTATTGTCTAGCACAAATTAGCTATCACATGCAAGAGGCACTGAGTAGGTCCATGAGCAGGGAACCCTCTTCAACATCTTTGATTTCTAGAGAATTTGGATAGCACGGTAAAATGGCACATTGTGCCCTTTACATTCCATATACACAAACAACATCATGTAAATCATCCACATGTTGACATTATTGCATTGAGAGGTGCTTTCTAGAGCCCATAAGGAGGAGATTTGAAACATAATGTAACACCGACTTGGCATAGGTTGACCCAAAATAATAGTTAAAACAAATTAAACTGAAAACAATGTAGTACGGAAAGTTGACTTAATGCGATAATATCGATTCAATAAAATAAAGATACGTAAAAAACATCATGACAATGAAAATGCGATGACGAACTACATCATTAAACAAATTTCTACGGCATTAGATTAAAAATTCATATCTGGTTCCTTGCGGCTTCGAATAGAACTTTAGATTTACTCCATTACAAATTCAGATGGTGTCGCTTCAATAGAGGTATTTTATTGCACTTTTAGGTTTGGCTTTCCTCCAAAATGCTATTTTGTTTCTTTTATTTTTTAAATCAAAGTAACTTTTATGTTGTGGAGAGTCTAAGTCAAGCCACGCTGTTTATTCTCTTTCTTTTTCCTAAGTGGCAGTGTATGGCTAGGTGTGACCATTCACACCAATATAATGAATCTCTATTATGTTGGTAGTCTTCAAAGCTCACGCAAGATATGCATGCACCTCAAACCTCGGCTTGCTTACAATTTGAAATCATTGCCACTACATGCTCTGTTATTCCACGTAATGTATGATAATGCACCTACGTTTTGTGGTTTTAAAAATCCGTTTCCATTACATGCTCTTGTCTTTGTCTGTTGTCATATGGGTACTTGGAGATGGTGTGTTCCTTGCAAATCATTTCCAAAGGCATTGCGTACGTCCACATAAATGAATTCGATGAATTTCTCATTGTTTCCTCTCTTTAGATTTTCTTGCTCCCACTTCACCATCTACTCCTTAAATCCAATGCAATCTTAGTAATATGATGCTTTCAATTAAATAATGCTTATAAAAATATATACACTATAAAGGAAAATAGGCTTGCGTGGAAGCACATCTCCCTAATTCACTTTTAGCGGAGGTTTTCTATTTAGTAAACCTAAAAATAGTCAAGGACATCCACGATTTATAATAACACACATAGGTGCACCTATATATTTAAATGCACCGCAAATAACAATTCAAAAGACGGCCTAATGATTCTTCAAATTTTTTAAACGCAATTTTTTTATTTTGTATATTTTAAAGTCGCCCCACGGTGTGCATAAAATATATAAATGCACCGGTTCATTTTGATACAAGGAGCACATCATTAGGGTTAAATTAAAAGAATGTGAATTTTGTAATATATATATATATATATATATATATATTTAAAAAATGCCCGCGGCGCTTTATAACACGATAAATTCATCGATGCGTCGCGGTACAAGGCACACCATATCAAGTTTAAATAAATAAAAAATATCAAACCACACCCATATTTTGTAAAACAAGTTACATTTAAAACAACTACCATGTTGTGCCCCCTGAATATCCATTTGAATCAATATGTCCTAACACGAGGCACACCGGCTTTCGGGTTATGTAAAAAATCATGAGTTTTGTAAAAGAGTCTATTTAAAAATTAAATTGTGGTTCTTACTAAACCTATAAACTAATCGATGCATAACCATAATAGGTGCACACCAAGGGACTAGGTTAAATATTTAAAAATAAATTGCTTATCGATCCCTTTCGTAAAATCACACTAATGCATTACGGTACAAGGCACTCCATGGTAAGGTTAAATAAATAAATAAAATACTAAACTGATTTCCCATTTTTTGCTACCCATAATTGCTTCCAACACCCCCAAGTACTAATGATCTTTGTCCTTGTATGAGTTCCCCATTGTCCCAAGATCTAGATTGCTCAATTTCGCAAGCAATATTCGTCCACCATGAGTTCCATTTTGCTTCAAAAAATTCAAACCCCCCAACGAGGCGAAATTAAATGTTGGTTTCCATGGAAACCATGCCTCCACGAAATAACTTAGTCCATGTTACTTCTTTTCTACAACTTAATTTACATTTTCCAAGGTTTTAGTCTGTAAATTTACTTTTATTCGTTTTTTTTGAAACCAGAAAAGGCACAAATTTGGTCTTCTATAAAGTTCATGCACTGCATCCAAGTGTGTTTATATGTCACACTGTGTGTGGTGCTCCTTAACATTTTGAGCACACCAATGATTTGATAATTATACGAACATGCATTTATTGTGTTATTCAATGTGATAAGGGGTGTTATGGAGCATCGATATCGAAGAAAAATATTCACGCACACACCGAGAAAATAGGCAGGTATTCTCTACGATGGTGGTGCATAGGTCTATGAACTGACACACTGTCAATAATGCTACCCTCTCACATTGGTACATCAAATTATTAAATTTGTATGTGCCAAATATATTTCGTGTATCGATGTCAAATAGTAGAATGGTTGTTCAATGATAGGGATTATTTTACACCCACCGCTAAACATAATCTAGTTATTACTCAGGATAGTGGTGCTTGTGTGGATGATTGAATGCACCACTGTTGGAGATACTCTCTCGTTTTGGTGCAGTGCCTGGAACATTGTATGAGCATACTGTCAACAATGCACTAATGAGGAATAGTAACACTGTGAAGCTATGGTAATAATGCATTATTCCACGTGTATTGAAATCAATAGCTACATGCATCGATCTCTAGACTCACGATTGCATTCATTAAATTTTCTCAATTTATCGGGTGAATCGGTGCATTTGGTGATGACTCTATGCACATTATATGGTGCTACCAGACATCCTCAACACATTGAATTTCCAAGGCACATTCGTTCCTCTAACAGTGGACTAGTCTAAAGTAGGAGTTTTATGTGTGTTTATTCATAGCAATGCACCTATATTTATGTGGAAGTGGATAGCATTGTTGATGTTATGTTGTCAACAAAGGTGCAATGGGTTTGTTTCAATCCCTTTTAATGCATCAAATTTTAATTCAAATTCAAATGAATATTACAAATGGTAATATAACACAAATGATATATATATATCTTCCTAATGACCCGGATATGTATGTCAATCAAATATGAACACAACAACAACAACAACTCAATACATATAACTTCATGCGTGCATGTTTTGGAGGTCAGGGACCAGGAGAGGGATCTGCTTCCTCGCCTACTTTCAACTGCAAGTCACTTTCCACTGAGGGATGTTGACCTCTTCATTTTTTTTGAAGAGGATAAATCCCTCGAGGGAACATTGAGTTGTTGTGTCGGTTGATCCATCGTTGGTATCATGGAAGAGAAACACCCAGGTTGGTCTTGATTTTTGGTAACAACCTACAAAAAATGACATTTATTTTATCACTGGCCTACATAAGACTGGGGATATTTTCCCCATTTCCTCTTTGTGTTTCCTAGTGTTGCAAGATAGAATAAGTTGGGATGTGTCCAAAGATGTGTTAGTCTATAGATTACTGACCATAGTGACTTCACAATTACTGGGGCACAACTATACTTACGTTCTTTTAGAGCCAACGAGGTTAGGTGCTTATGCCTTATCATCATTGCACTAACACGCCATACTGCTAATGGGAAATGATTTAATTGCCCTATATTAATGTACTATGTGGATAGTCTTGTTCAAATAGCTATATTGATCATGTGGTCCATTATTTTATTACGATAATTTTCTATCGCTTTAGATAGATGGTGTACTATTGCTTTGTGTAGATGGCACATTTTGTTGAAGGGGAAACAAGTCGTCCTCTTCCCTTGAGAGATACTTTGTTTAATTTTTTAGAGGTTTCTACTAACTCAGCCATAATTGGCCACCGCACTCCTAGGAAGATGACCGATGTTTATATGCACATGTGGGGAAATATGTACCCAACGAGGGTCCAATCAAAGTTCCCATGTAAGACAATAGGTGAGGATTCCATTGCTATGTTAGTTAGTGAGTAAAATCATGACTTCGATCTTGTGCAATATGCGTATGCAGGAATGGAATGACGAGGGAGTTTGAACCTTGTAATTATTTTGCATGAGACACCAGACACGAGAGTTGGTATCATATTTATGATGCTTTGATTATAATAGTTTCCCAAGTTTTGATTCATAGATGTTTTTATATTGCACATTTTGTAATCGCTAGTGCACCTTCCACAAATGGTCCAAGACATGCTAGAGTATGGGTTCTTTTGATCAAGCCAAAGTCATTTATTTTTCCCTCTGGTGATGTTTCACAAATATGATTCTTCATGGCTCATGTCTCTAGATTATTAGGAATTCAACAACCTCTCCATTAAATATCCATTTCCTATTCTTTTCATTAATGAATTCTTAGATGATTTTCATGGAGCTATTTTATTTGCTAAACTCGGCCTCAATTTGAGATATGATCATATTAAAATGTGAGAAAAGGACATTCCCAAATCAAATTTTAGAGCAAATTAATGTTATTACAAGATTTTGCTTTTGCATTTTGGACTTTATAAGGCATTGGCCACATTTCAAAGATTGATGAATTCTATTTTTAATCCCTTCCACTGAAAAATTTGCACGGTGATTTGTGTTGATGTGCAAATGTACAATAAATATTTAGATGAGAATGTGGAATATGTTGATATGGCCTTGCAAGTGTCGTTCGAACAACAAATATATTCTAACTACTCCAAGTGTGCCTTTAGGGTTCCTGACGTGGAATATTTAGGGCATATGGTATCTCTTGAGGGCAATATGCTAGATCCTAACAAAATTAAAACTATGGTGGAATGTCCAATTGCCAAAGCCTTGAATAATATATTTTGGGAATTCTTAAGGTGATTGTTTTATTACCTCAAATTTGTCAAGAACTATGGTAGAATAACAACGTCTCTACCAACATTATTGAAAAAGGATGTATTTTATGGGACTTGGGAAAAACCCCAAGCCTACGAGAAAGATAGATAGTATGTGTGTCATGCTTCATAGTTGGCCATGATCGACTTCAAAAAACCTTTATTGTAGAGTTTTTTGCCTCAAGGAATGGCATTATTGCAGTTTTAACGTGGGAAATAAATATCTTTGTCTTCGAAAGCCTCAAATTTAAAGGAACGAAATGATTAAAACTAATTTACGAGAATGAAGTGTTTGATATAATACACACAATTAGAAAATATCACCATTACCTAATGGATAAGCACTTCAAGGTAAAAATAGACCATGATAGTCTAAAGCACTTCTTGGAACAACAACTATCTCCAGAGGAGCAACAAAGATGGGTCACCAAGATTCTATGATATGACTTTTAATTTATGTATAGAAAAGGAAAGAGAATGTGGTGGCTGACACAAATTCAAGGAAAGGAAATGAAATTGAGTCCTTACTTTGTTGTGTTTCCATTCTGCAAGGTGATTGGGTGAAGGAAGTAATGATTGAATGGAAGCGAGACCGGATGATGTGGAATCTCATTTAGCAACTCCAACATGATCCTAGTGCATTGGAAAAAATTGTGTGGAAGAATAAATCACTATGGTATAAGGATCACCTATACTTGTGAAATGAAACCCGACCCAAACATAGGGTTCCTTTTGAGCTATATACCTTGCATGTAGGTAGATAGTCAAGATTATGGAAGCTTGTCAAAGAGTTAAGCAATGTTGGGGGAAAAGGTTCAAAGTTGATATTAAAAACTTTAATAGCCGAGTGTTTGGTTTGGCAATAGAACAAATGATTTTTTATCATAAAACAATTGTGTTTCTTCTAGAACCATTATCCAATCACAGTTATCAATAGGAGTGGGTGGTAGTCCATTTTATCCCATGTTTTCCAAATTACGAAGAGAAGAATGTCATCATGGTGGAAGTCGTTCAACTCACAACTTAATTAGTATGCCTATTTTTTATCATGTCCTCATCTTTTTAGCGTAAGAATGGTGGTCATATAATTCAAGGAAACAGTTCATAACCTAAATGGAAATCCCAAGATTATTTTAAATGAGAGAGATTTCATTTTCATCGGTAATTTTTGAACTGAATTATTTTATTGTTGGGGTACTCAACTATCTCACTATTCCTCTTATTACACACAATTTGATGGGAAACTGAGATTGCGAATAAATGTCTAGAAGATAATTTATGTTTCTTTTAATACAATAAGAAGTGGCATTACCTCAAGTTAAGTGACTCTTAAAAAAAGTCAATTATTATCTACAATAAATGCTAAGTGGCATACATACTTTATGAAAGTTTGATGGTGCTTATCACTTTCCATACTCTACGCTTTGTCCATTGACGTTAACATACTCAGCATGATAATCAGAAAGCTCGACGATATCCAATGTTTCAAACATCAAATGAATATTAAGAAAATACTTAAAATTTAGCCACTTAAGAATGCATCCATGTTTGTACAAAATACTTATATATTGAGTTGTATATTTTCAATGTTATCCTAAGGGGTTATCTCAACGAGTTGTTATCAATGTTCCTAGGAATCTGGCTAGTTTTTTGCTAGCAAGTGCTTGAATTTAATCCCCTTCGGTGAGGTGCACTAGACTATGCCAACAGATTTACTTAGGGGATTCCATTCACGAATGTCGGGAAGCATGCCTTGTGTTTCCCCTATAAGGTTTTCCAATGGAAATATATATGAGAATGTGTGTGTGTGTGTGTGTGAAGATTGCAATGTATTGCTTCAGTCTTATTTTGGATCTTAGATTAGAATGCCTACACATTGGTGGCCGCTATCGAGTTTTTATTGTGGGACAGTATTGCTTGGAAGTTTGAAGTGTCAATAGTTCCTAGTTGGGAAAGTCTACACCTTGGTTGTCTCTATCGAGTTTTGGTTGCGGATTAGAACTGCTTCAAAGTTTATTGTTCCATTAGATAATGGCTGAGAAAACCTACATACTATCAGCCATTAGTGTTGCAAAAACTACTTCAACAAGGATAAGATTGGTGCAATTATTTTTTACAATGCAAATGTGTAATTGTTCTTTTCATATCAAACAAACATCAAGGTCATCAATTTCATTCTAAACATCAATGGAAATCTCATATTGTCTCGATTCATTGAGTTGGCCCAAATTCCAGAGCTCCTAGAGGAGAAAACTCATAATATCAAAGATTGACATGAGAAAGCATAGAAGTGTTGGCTTCTCCGAGCAATTTTGAATCAACTTCTCAAGGCTCTCATGTTCCACATGTCTCTACAAGGATAAAGTTGAACGGAAAAACTGTTATAGTTCAACAAGACAAAGTCTTGACAAGTATCTGTAAGTTGGTGACATGTGATGGAGAGTCTAACAACATTGTTGTGCTCCGCAAGCGTGGTTTAGAAGTGAGTTGCTTCTCAAAACACCCTTTAACAACAACAAACATGTGGAATCATTTTAGAGATTGTTTATTATATTGGATCATTGCTGTGAAGATTCCATCTGTCACAAGTCTTAGGAGTGACCTCTATGACCTAATAGCTATCGATAAGAATGTAGATTTGGTCCAAAATATGAACAAAACAGAGGTAAAATTATGGTTGAATCAAGAAGTATTGTAGAAGAGTGTGTGATTTAGCTTCTTCTTAGAAGATATATGGGGAGGGAGTGTTGTGGAATTTTTGGACTGATGGGAAGTACAGTGACCTATAAAGGACCACTCCAAATACATATTAGTTTCCTGTGTTGAAGATACTGAGAGGGGGCTGAATCATTATTTCATACATTTAATTCTTTCAAACATTTGTTATACCATGTAATCATTCATCAACACATATAGCATGTATAAAAAGCAAATCTTCAATACAAATAGCACTGCACGCAAAGAATATGTAGAGAAATATTATATTACAAATAATGCTAAGAGACACCAATCTCCAATACAAGTGTGAGCACCCACTCAATGATTTTACCGACACCAATCAGACAATAACACCAATCCCTTGCAAGCACCAACTTGTTGTTTTATAGGCACCAACCTGCGAGGACACCAATCCTCTTCCGAGCACCAACTCGTAGTCAACAAGCACCAACCTGCATGGTCAGACACCCACCTAAGCTTACAGGCACCAACTCGGGGAAGACATCGATCTTTTGTCCTTGTCCCGTCCTAACAGCTAGATATAGATGTGTTGATGTATACCTCGATCACAATCCACTCAGCACTTTCTGAACTTTTTCCTCTGTTTTGCGCAAACTGCTGAGCATACAACACTTCATATTTCCAACTCTTTTTGCGTGACCATTCCTTATATCCTTCTTTTCAAACGATCCTTGTGCTCTTCTCAAATGCTCCTTATATTTCGGCATGATTTCTCCCTGTTTTTCTCCTTGTCATGTAATCTCGCGCACTTCCTCAAGTCATACAGCCATTGGTTCCCCTAATCATTTCATTAGTACCAAAAAACATGCAATTTTAGAATAGTACATCTTTTGCACTCAAGCTTATCAAAACACTTCAATCTTTTGCTTATTTATACTATTCCTTCTTTTCCCTGTTCAATTTATTTATCCATAAGAAAAGGCTTTTGTATGTCAATTGCATCCCTTCTACCTTTCTTCACAAATAGGTTTACCCACACATTTGTTGGACCTCATTACTTATTCCTTGGTCGGCGTCTAATTTGTGTACTTTAATATTTTTACTTGATTGGCACAGAAACTACTGCACGGTGTATTGTACAACATACTTGTGTTGGGGCCTGAACAGATAACTCTAGTGGGACTTTGCGCAGTCTTCTTGCACACGTTTAGTGGGACTTGCTGAGACTTGCGCGCATATTTTATATATACTTCTTAAAAATGGAATTAAGACTTCAATTCCATCACCAAGTTCAACAATCTCTTTCACATCAATGACAACACCAAGCTCAACAAGCTACCCCTTTAGCATTGATGTCAACACCAAGTAGCTAAGCTCCTTTTGAATGCTAGCTCTTCGTTGAAGTCTTGTGTTGTGCAATCTTGTTTGCATATTTACTTGCTACTTTCTCCCCTTCTGACATCATTGACAAAGTAATATTCGATTATCTGCAAACCTGTATTAACACAGTGTATCCTCCCCCTACGCAGTTGCAATCTCTCCCCCTGGATTTATGCTTCTATTCCTCTTCTGCTTTGGTTTACTCCTGCTTTGCGCAGTCCTTTTTACACAACCTCTTCTATTATACTGCTTGCTCCTTTGGTTTCACCTTTGTTGCTTACTTCTTTAGGGTTGCTTGTACATTTGCAACTTTCTCCTTCGTTTATGCTTCTTTAATCAAGATTGCCTCTTCTACTTGTTTATTGAGATTTAGATTCAAGTGTGCATTCCTTAGAAGCTATTACAACTTCCCTTTTCACCTGCGCTTATTATCTGGTTGCCTTCATAGCTTCGTCTTGTAACACTGTCTTTTATTCCGTAGTTTAATGCACATGTACATCCAGATTACATATGATTAGATGATTGTTGAAACCACGCATGTCTTCACATCATTATTAATTAAATAACCTCTCGGATGTCCAGCATAGGTCTTGGCATCACACAAGAATGACAGTTCTATCCTTGCAAATTTTATTCGCATGAAATAAAGTTGATCATGCCATTTAACGGTTCAACTAAATGTCATCCTTTCACATCGTTTCAACTGTCACGGACACATGCGATGGTAAATATTCTGATTTTTCTTATGGTTATGAGATAATGTGTCCCCTTTTAAACTCAATTGTTAAGTTTCTTGATTGATTCTACAATGTCAGAACTTCGGTTCCTCCACGAAACAATTCAAACACGGTGCAATGACTTTTCCAAACTGCAAGAAAAGGTGGAGGCCCAAACAACAAACAATGAGGAAAACAATTTGAAAGAGTGGCATTCCCAGACAACGGTTAATCGAAATCATGCCAATGACCTTTCGGTTCTCAAGAGTGCATGGACTGGATGGAGCAACAACAACAACAAAACTTGAGTCCATTGAAGCAAATTTAGTCAGACTTGAACAAGGCTCGGAATACTCTAGATACTGAGTTGTGGTGAGAACAGAAGGGTTTTTTCCTCGATTTTGATCTTATCGTTGTCTTCAAAAGTTTTGAAGATTTCATAGTTGGTTATCCATATTGTCAATTTCGTCAACGCTGCAACAAGTATAATTTTCTTTTGTAAGCATGTGTCTATAGTAATACTGCTTTCCCTCCCTTTTGAACAAGTTTTGATTTTGTAATATATGTGAATTATAAACGATGCAATCTGCATTATCAGACTTCCTTCTATACACAATTAGTGTTCTGAAGGTGGTTTATAATTTGTTGCTTCACTGAAATTTTATTTTCAAACATGATGCAACCCTATAGTCCAAATTAGTCCTGTGTTTTAAATGAATGAATTGAACGTCCATTGTCTACATCGATGTTGATATTTTGTCGAAACTTATGTAGCTTATGGATTCATCATTAGTTCGCTTTGTTCTTTGTCGCAATCCTTTTCTGTGCAAATTCTTATGCGACTTCTTCCATCTTGACCCTCAGAATAATTGCTTTCATTAGTAGAAGAATAAGTTTTCCTGTGCATACCTTCTGCTTTATTTAATCCTTTGTTTCCTTTTCATTCCTTTGTTGTGTGAATCACCCCTATCATCCTCTTTGCTGTCCTTTCACTGATCATACTGGGTCTCGTCCTCTATATATGGCTAGGGTTTGAATTGAGCCTTCAATTATGCCAGCAATGTTTCCTCTTGTCGTCTTATCTTTTTTCGCTTTTTCGATCTTCAGTGCTTCCCTTGTATCTTCTTGCAGTGTGTCGCAGTTCCTTTCTGGGCACAGCTCCTTCTTCGACATGTGTTGTTTTCTTGATTGCATATTGCCTCCTTTATCCCTTTGTAAGTATATAACATTTCCTTTATCTTCTGTCATATGTTTAGCACATCCATTATCAATATACTCGTGATCCTTATGTAAGACATATTACATTCGTCTTGGCATCGTTCTTTGGTCCTTTTATGCCAAATATTTGTATGGTCTATCTTGTAGAGGGAACTTCTGTTTTCATCCCGGTGCATAGTTAATGACTTGTTTTTGGAGTCTCGAATTTATGGCCATAGCTGTGACATTGATAGCATTCGATGTACTTTTTCCAAAAGGCTAAAGGGGTTGATGACTTTATTAGACTTCCTGTTTATATTGTCAGCTCTGAATTTATTGAGAGGACTTCTATTTCTCTCAAAATTATTGTATGCAAATGCTTTGCAATTTGTAGCCTTGCGACTAAAATTATTGCAAAAATAGCAATGCCCTGGAAAAAAGATAGTTTGATACCTGGTAGTGAGAGGTCTTCTAGACGGTACAACTCCTTTGTTTACTGAAGCAGATTGTTGGTCATTCTTTATGTTTTCTTTCTCTTTGATAGGACTCTAAAGTACATATGCATGGCTCCTTGTACCTCCTTCATAGTTAGGTGTAATTGAACTTGAATCCTTATCCCTGTTGTCTTGTTCATATCCCAACCCAAACTTGTCTTAAATTGATCTTTGATTGTTGATGATTTCATCCAATACCTTAGAGATTCTGCCGAACTTTTGTTGATAGCCTAAGTGAGTGCTTACCTTTTGCAGTTCCCTCTTTAAGGAGATATTTTCCTTCTCCAAATCCTCACATGTTGTTTCTTTCTCTTTCAGCTTTCCTGCTAGATCTTCTTCTATTCTTTTGAATTTTTATACATGTTCTTCATACTTCAGTAGTTGTTCGTTTAAATAATTATTCTTCTTTCTTGAGTTTTGCAAATCCTCTAAAGCACTTATAAGGTTCTCCTTCGAAGTCTACCTCATCACTTACTTCATCTCTAGGAGTTGTCATTTTCATATTCGTCTTCTATTGACATAAAGAGCGCTTATCTTTCATCATCATAACTGTCATTTTCATATGTTGAGCTACTGTCCTCTTTGGAGTATAGACTTTCTTTTGTTTTCCAAACACTTTATTATTCTCGAGTCTGCTTCCTTTGTATATCCTTTTCTTTTAGTGATGATCATGATCATCCTCATCATCACTATCTCTATTCTCTTTATAAGGACATTAGAATCAAAATGACCAATTTTGCCACATCAAAGCATTTGAAATGAAGCTTACCCTTCTACTTTCCACGACCTTTCTAAATTTTCTTCACAAAGTTTGCTTCTTCAAGATCATATTCGTTAGAATAAACTCTTCTGGAACCTTTCTTGCATACTTTTGTCTTTTTGGAGGCCTTGAAGGTTGCTTCCCTTCTTGAAGGATTTTCCTTTTAAGTTCTCATTTCATAGGGCAATGAGAATTCCATGGATTTCATCCATTGTTACCTTGTCAAGATCATTTCTATCGTCTAGGACTGATACTTTAGGATCAAATCTAATAGGTAGAGACCTCAGCAACCTTCTGTACAATTGCTTCTTCATGAACTGTGTCCCCGGAGACCTATGAGGGTATTGACTATTTCATCTACACGAAGAAAGTAGGATGCAATGTTCTCATATTCCTTCATTTTTAGGCTCTCAAACCCGACCTCTATAATTGTGTAGCTTTGCCTTTTTCACTGTGTCATATCCCTTATACATGCTCTGAAGTTTGTCTCGCGTCGCGTTTGTTGAGCTACAACTGCATGACCTTTGTAAATTCTGAGTCTGTTATGCCACTTAGTATTGCATTTTTGGCTTTGGATTGCATTCATACTGCTTTATATCAGCCAGTGTCAGTTGGAGGAGTGTCTGGAAGTTTATAAACCATTTACAAGTTCCAGCCAAATATCAGTTCTAGGGTGATTGTACCAAGACTTCCATTCTTGTACTCCAGAAAGCATAATTAGACCCATCAAAACGTGTGGTGCTCAGTTTGTTGAGAGAATTTCATGTCTGTCGATGTCTGCATAGAAATCTAGATTGCACAATGATCTTCCTTCGAGTGGTTAGATTGTCTCTGAAGGAACCTGCTCTGATATCGATTGTTGAAAATACTAAGAGGGGGGTGATCATTATCTCGGACCTTTTATTATTTCAAAAATTTGTTATACGATGAAATCATTCATCGAACCATATAGCATGCATCAAAAGCAATTTCAATACAAAGAACACTGCGCGCAAAGAATATGTAGAGAAATCTTATATATATAAATCTTCTATTACAAATAATGCTAAGAGACACCAATCTCCAATACAAGTGTGAGCACCCACTCACTGATTTTTTTGACACCGATCAGATAGGAACACCAATCCCTTGCAAGCACCAACTTGTTTTTTACATACACCAATCCTCTTATGAGCACCAACTCATAGTCAGCAAGCACCAACTTGCGCAGTTCAGGCACCCACCTGAGCTGCCAAGCACCAACCTATGGAAGACACAAATATTCTACCCTTGCCCCGTCCTACAATCCAGATATAGATTTGTTGATGTATAGCTCGATCGCAATCCAATCAACACTTTTTTATATGCTTATGCTGCTCTGCGCAAACATGTTGAGCATGCTACAACTTCATATTTTCAACACTTTATGTGCGACCATTCCTTGTATCCTTCTGTTCAAATGCCTCCTTGTGCTCTTCACAAATGATCCTTATATTTTTGCGTGACTGCTCCTTGTATTTCTCCCTTATCTTGTAATCTCGTGCACTTCCTCAAGTCATACAACCATTGACTCCCCTTGGCATTTCATCTGTTCCCCGAAGCTTGTAATTTCAGAATACTACATCTTTTGTTCTCAAGCTTGTCAAAACACTTCAATCTTTTGCTTATTTACACTATTCCTTCTTTTCCTTGTTCAATTTATTTATCCGGAAGCAAAAGATTTTGTATGTCGGCTGCATCCCTTCAACCTTTCTTCACGAATAATTTCACCCACACATTTGTCGTACGTCATTACTTATTCCTTTTTCGTCTTGCACTTTGTGGACTTTAATATTTTGACTCGATTGGAACGCAAACTATTGCGTGGTGTATTGCACAGCATACTTGTGTGGGACCTGCGCAAATAACTCTAGTGGGACTTTGTGCGGACTTCTTGCGCACGTTTGGTGGGACTCGCTGAGACTTGCGCACATATTTTCTATATACTTCTTCAAATTGGGATTAAGACTTCAATGCCATCACCAAGTTCAACAGTCGCGTTGACATCAATGAAAACACCAAGATCAACATCCATTTCCAAGGATAAATCTGTACTATGGGAGTTATAGATAAATGCATAACAAAAAATGGGGGACTTGATGTGGCATGAGAGTTGGAAGTTATTCAGGTACAATGATTTTGCATATATTTATGCAAATATTCTAGCAAACATCAATGAGGAAAAGGCCAAGATAATCAAATTGCTAAGGACGTAAATTGGCTACAATACTCTTCCACATTAACGTGAATGGGCTCTCTGGAGTCTTCCAAATGCATATAGCCTTTATGATTTCCTACGGTTGGGTTAGGTTTCACTCGGCAATGACATGAATCTCCAATTGTGATCTATATGGATAGTTGTAGTAAACTTAGGAGACGAATCGATTTACGTTTGATTGAACCAATTACGGGGGACCTTGATGCGAAACCAGTATGCTTCAAGTCATCATGATTTGGCAATCTGAATCAACAAGGACGGAGCAGAATCATATTGTTGTGTGGATAAAGGGATTAACGACTTTGAATGAAAATATTGTTTTGGACGCACTCATATTTTATTATATTTTAACAAACTGAGTTATTTTCAACTATTTACATCGTTTGTAACACAAATGTGCACATCGGTCGTTAATGGGGGACCCATATTTAACAAATTTACCGGAAAGAGTAATGAGGTGTATTGATCTAGGTGCACATACCACGGAGATCCCAAAAATGGTCTTAATATTGGCATATTTTTGTTGTGTTTTTAGGGGTTTCCCATGTGATTTTGGGGGAAATTGTGCACAAAGACCGGGGGGGATAAATCAATCTACTAATGTTGTTTCCAACGTTTTAAAGAATACCCTCAAACATAGAATAAAAATGAAAAGTTGTGATCCTAACATGACTCCCCTTTTTGTTTTCAAATGTAACTCAAATTCAAACTGGCTCATTGTTCTCAGTTGGCCCTAACGATTCTAGGGTTAAGGTTCTTGCATTTCAGTTATGGCATTTTTTCGAGTGAGCATCATCATCTCATCTATGGAATCCAATGTTGGTTTCAAGAATGGCGTCCATACACTTTGCAATGTCCTTTCCATTGAAGTCTAGTTGGTTAGCATGATCAACTCTCACCTGGCTCAAGTCCTGACAACGAAATCTAAAATATTTTAAAGGATTCTAAACATTGTCTGTATATTTTGGATTTTAATTTATTTTATAAGACAGCAAAGCTAAAATCCTCCAAACAAGACATTAAGGTTGGTACGGTACGGGAAGTGGAATAATAATCCTAGAGTTCCAAACACTTCCTTTCTGAGATTTCATGCACTCTATTTCCAAATCATGCAAACCGCATATTCACGAGCTTGGCATCTCCACTCCTCCTGTAAGAGTGTTGATTGAAATGTTGCCCAATAATATTGCTAGCAATTGCCCCAAAAGGTGCAAAGGAACGTCCAAAGGAAAGAAACCCAGAAAGTAAAGTAAATGTGATCAAATGGAAAAGGAGCAGTAAAATAGATGTCATGGAGAGCTTCCTCATCATCATCGAAGTGACCATTTTCATCTGCTAAAAGCATCATGGAAATAATTTCAAGACAACTTGCTTTACATTTAGCAATAAAGGTATTCAAAATGAGAATAACACCGTCTTTTATAATAATAAAAAAATGATGCCTTCTCGTCTTTTAATAATTATTGTTTTCTAATTAGCAATTCGATTAAACACACGAAAAATTTGCATTTAATGAAAAACGTGATGGAGGAATTTTTGTTTGTGCTTACTAAAAGGTGACTGAGATCTATTTGTTTTGATGCTTGCTAAAAGGTGATTGAGAAATCTGCGTCGTGGGATGATTATGGACTACTGCTATGAGCCAATTGTTGAGGCACACTGGTCTCCCAGGGTTAATCCCAACAACAGAAATATGCACCCCACTGAGGGGTATATAGTCAGTGGCCCTGTGATCGGTATTTATGAACCAAATTGATATTTGTCCTACATTAAACATGGCCTCTGACTTTTGCTTTCTGAATCTTAGAATATAGATGTTTGATTTTGATCTGTGTGCTCACTTGCATGACTATTCAAATTACAATGGAAATTTTACTATGTGGGCATATATCTTCACAATGGAAACTTTTAAGATGCAAAGGAAACCATTGATTTTCAAAAGACAAGAAAAATTGCAACTGTATTTGGTTATATGCATTGTACACAATGCCACAGTACAATCTACAAATTTTCTATGCATAACTATATTGATCTTTTGCCTACATTAAACCACGGCCTCTGGATTTTATTTTTTCAATCTTAGAATATAAATGTTTGGTTTTGGTCAGCGTGGTCATTTGCGTGACTATTGAGAGGTGTTGCTCCTAAAAATCGTTAGTGAACAAAGAGAAAAATATACAACTCATAGGAGAGATTACACTCAATCTCTATAGTGTGTGGAATCCCGCTCGTAGTTGAGATCTGAATTCCTGCTTATATTCACATAGAAAAGGATTCAATCAACGAGCGAATTATTATGTTAGCAACAACACAAAACATTTTCTAGTGGAAGAGGAAACTTGATACTAATTGATAAATATGACACGTTGATGGAGCTACTAAACCGTTGACAAAAGTGTATCCACTGAAGGATTGCAAATAGTGAGCTCACTCTTATCTATTATCTATTATCTAGTTTTGCACTTAATTTCGCAAACGCTTCATGAAACTCTTTAAGATCCTTCCACTGGATTATTTTCAATGAGAAAATAGGGACGAATAATTTACCAACATGGTTTCCATATAATTACGATTGCAGAGACATGATAAGAAAATTAAATGTAGAGAATTGCAAGAACTGCTAAACTTAGAATGATGGATCTGGGCCTAGCAGCGCGAAAAGAGTCCATACACCTGACACTGTCACCTCCGTTGTAGTCTAGTTGGTCAGGATACTCGGCTCTCACCCGAGAGACCCGGGTTCAAGTCCCGGCAACGGAAAGGGGTTTTAAACATGTACTGAGTTTTTAAATGAGAGGCAACGGAATTACTGGGTTTTGAATGAGAGGCAGAGGCAAAGGCAACGGAATTTAAACAGTTTTAAGTTTGGATTTTAAACATGTACAAGCTGAAATGAATGAAGAGAGAGGTAAGGTGCGTCTGCCGGGAGTCGAACCCGGGTCTATTGCTTGGAAGGCAATTATCCTAACCGTTGGACTACAAACGCCTCGGTGGAAGGGGCTAACCAGATGCAGCTAGCAGCGTTGGAGCAATAAGAATCAGTTGTTATTGATACTAAATTTCCTCAACTATTACAAATTCACGCAAATGAATGACGGGGAAGCGTTGGACGTGCAAACCACAAAATGTGAGAGCGGATTGATAATAATACTAAACTATCTATTTCAACCGATTCCCTCAGCTCTTAAAATTCAAAACCCCAACTATCTATTCTTATATTGTTATTGTTAATGTGACAGAACAGATACGGAGTACGGAAGGCGTGGGAACGTTGCAATTTAATCCCACATCCGTAACGTGAAAGAGCTATAGATCTTTGATATACCGAGTCGACCACCATAGTAGTTGTCTCTTCGGAGACATCCGATAAAATTGGAACGATACAGAGAAGATTAGCATGGCCCCTGCGCAAGGATGACACGCACAAATCGAGAAATGGTCCAAATTTTTTTTATTCTTTTGGCCGTGCCTGCGAAATTTTATTAATTCTACTTTTAAATTCGTTTCGTTGTTTTGCCCCGGAAATGTTAATATTCCGTTCATTTTTAAATTCGTTGCCGCCAAATTTTTAACTTCGTTTCGTTGTTTTGCCCGGCAAATTTTAATATTCCCTTTCACGCAGACAATGGCTGCGAAATTTTAATATTTCGTTAGACAATGGCTGCTGGCTGCGTTCATGTTTTTTTTTAATTTGTTTCGGAAATTTTAATATTTCGTTTCACCCATACAAATTTCTAAATTTGTTTCACTGTTTGGCTGCGAAAACGCATTCACATTTTAATATTATTTTTAATTTCTTTTGCCTGCGAAATTTTAGTATTTATTTATACATTTTAGCTCGCCAATTTTCATTGTGTTATTTATGCACTTTATAAATAAATGGTTTCAATCTCCATTTTTCACCTTTCGCTTTAGTCCGAAGCCATCTCCATCTATTTTTAAGCTTTCTGCCTTACTCCGAAGCAATCTCGATTGTTAAACTTCCAGGTCGCACATTGTCCACCGTCATATATTTTGTACAACGTTCAGGGAAATATTTAGATTATTGTACATATTTCTTCTTCTGTTTTTGGTTCATTGAATATAAGGGAATCCAGGCTAGAAATTCCGACCTAAGGTGGTGGCTTGAATCACATGCCTGCCAGTCCTGCTAAGAATGTCACACCTAAAGAGGCTAAGAGTGGTCGTAAGCAAACTGTTGCCCACTTCACAATATTTTGATGCAATAGTTGGGCTCTTATTTTGGATGAGGAGATGAAGAAATTATAATCAAAGAGTCACTGCGATATATTTCATGGTTATGGTGAAGAGT